>DVQH01002381.1:0-10147 GCA_018231625.1 Papilio phestus | reverse complement strand
TCTCTCTCTCTCTCTCTCTCACTCACTCACTCACTCACTCACTCACTCACTCTCTATCTCGAAGAACAGTCAATGAGAATGTGATACAGTAAAGTCCCGGTAATTCGCTGAAGTACAGCTTTCATTTTTTTCGAGAATTGCGAATTATCGGGACTAAAATTTTTAATTGTTTTAAACTAAAAAATTGTTTTTTTAAAGTGAAATATCGGGACTTTAGTACTGAAATAGATACGAAAAGTACCCATAACTCGAGTCATTAGGCAGAATTTCTTTAGACAAACAACGAATTATAAAGACTTGCGAATCACTGAGACTTTTCTGTAACTCTTTACTATGCTCGATGGACAAAAAGTGTGGCAGAAATCAACTTACACAAATTAACATAGAAAAACACGCTTATACTTTTTCTCAAAATATGAAGAACAATAGAAATAAAAGTGAGCAAAACTAGATTTAAATTATAGATAAAATTTATATTTAAGTTTTTAATAATATGTTAATATAAGAATGGAATAATATAGGTTATAAATACAATAGAAGTTGCAAACTTAAAATTTTTATCTTTTGAATACTATCGTCCCATGTCTATCAATCACAAAAAACAATTTCGAGAATTAATTACATTTTAATGTTTGGTATCTAGAAAGATGTGTAAACACACATCTAATCTAAAGCAACTGAAATAAAAAATGAACTGTTTATTTAGAGTGTCTTGGCCTCTAAACAAATCAAACAAATTAACGAGTTTTGGTTGAAATAATTTTACTCTAATAATTTAACAAAGTTAATCTTTAACTTAAGAGTTAATTTAAAATGCATAACAAACTAAATTTTCTCAATACAAATAATGCATATGTCAACTCAAAGATTATGCTAACAAAAAAGTAATATTTTCTGATGGATGGAATAGATGGAATTACAAATCAAAGCCCAGTCATCACATTTTTTGAAGGAGGGAGAGTAAATTTGTTGTTGTTCTTCAAATTCTTACTCAATTCGATTATAACTTTTTTAGTTACTATTCTAATTCTGATAACTCGAGTTAGGCGTTGACAGCTGAGTTTTTGCATGAGGCAGACTAAGCGTGCTGTGGCGCTTTTATTAAATAAAAAATAGCAAAAAACCTGTAAATTACAGACTGTGTTCAACAAAAAACATGCAACTAATCTAAGTGTTAATGTGAGTAAAATCTAGATCAGAAATCTAGAGAAAAGATAAACTCTCCTTGAGTTTGACGGAAAAGGTTATTATTATCGTAGATTTTCAAAAGTTGATTTTGATCCCAATTTCAGCAGACGTGGCTTGAACTGTTCTTAGACTGCTGGTCTTCCCATTGAACCTTAGAATCCAGCCACGAGACAATAGAGAAGCATTGCTTTATCATAGAACCCATTATTTTTATTTTTATTAAAGAACTAGAAAAATGCGTATGATTAATTCAATAATGGCTTAAATTACTACATTACTAATTGCTTCATGTTTTCTTTCCTTTATTAATGAAAAATTTTTACAAGACATTTAGTCGATTTTTTAAAAAAATGTTAAAGTTTAACTATTATTGTGGTCACAATATTACCTTTAACTTTTAACTTAAATTAATATTACAAAAACTTGAGGGGTAACTAAAGACAGATCTAATATGTACTATTTATGAAATAACTTTACACCTTTACCAACGTTTACTTTTAATACAACGCAGTACGTATAATGTGATGTATAATTTCGCGAAATATAATTGAACACCATATGACATTTTACAAATTATCGCTATCTACTGTTAAGCTAACATTATCAAAACATGTTTACATCATGATGCATGTAAAAAGTTAGTGTGTTTATATATAGAATACTAATATATTAAACTTAAAGTAATGATAAAGACGTTAAAAGTTTAAGCTCTAGAATGAGAGTACTAATATGATTTGGCACAAACAAATCACCATTCATGCTATTATGACTTTTTATTTAGTCTTGTCTTTTATATATTACCCATATTACAATAGTGCAAGCATTTGATTGTTCAAGTAATGGAATTGCAAAAAGTGCCAAGTAGTCGATCATATTTCCTAATCAAAAGTGTTCAACTAAACTTTAAGCATAAGTCCCATATCCTTTAAGAATAATATTTTTAGATCATAATTACTTAATAGATATTTGATGTGTTTGTATTATAATAATTATTAGTTGTTTGGCTGTGTGCCAAATAGAATGGAGTCAGATAAAAATTCATCACCTATGGAGTTTCAAATTGAAACTAAAAGAAGTATGAGTGGTATCAGTTTGTAATTGACAACTATGACTTGGCTACCACTGATGACAAGTGCTAAGAATGGCTAACAAGAAAGTAGAGAAGTTAGTAGTGCGCGGGCGGGTGGAATACGAGGTAGAATGGTAGAATGGGAGAGTGAGCGAGCGGGTGAGGGCATGAGATGGCACGGGATAGCACGGGATGGCAGGGGATTGCAGGGGATGGCACTGGCCCAGTGGGAGCCGGCACCACTCTGTTGCCAGCTGCTGCCAGTGGCACCCGCCGCGCACGCCTTTGGCCATCTCTCAGACTTACTGCAGCATGCTTGGGTGCTGGCTTCCTTTGACACAAGTTACAAGTCTACTAGCTGCATCAGACCCTAGCACCATGCCTCATCGCAATGTGATGTGATTACGAACCTTTCCTTGTCTAGCAACATATCTCGTAGTAGTGCGAAATTTCACATTCACCACCCGTGGCATCTCGAAGCATAACAGTTCGCCGCAATAGCTCAAATGCTTCACTGGCATCTTCCCAGCTAAATGCATCGACCAAGAAGCTGTCAGTTGCGAATAAAGTCGAACTCTGATTTGATTGCTTCTTCGCCAACTTTCACACAGTGACATATCAGTTCATACTATTAACTGAGTGGCAGCCAGGCAACAAACGAAAGAAAACAAACAGTGAAGACAAAGAAAGTTTACAACTATCTCTGTCAGCGTTGAACGATTGATTGAATAATCATTGTTCCAAATAGTGTCGGCCTTCTAGCGGAAGGGAACGGGTGCTACCACTGCGTTTCGATGAATGGCAGTGATTGAAGTAACTCGAGTGTAATCGCTAACTGACACGGAGAAAGTGGGTGGCTCGGTGGACAGTGGCTCTTTGCAGGCATGGATCCGCACAGCTTCAACCAAAGTCAGTGGGAGTTGGAAGATGATCTCAACGAGCTGGACGCTCTGCCTTTCAATCCATGGCAGATTTTACTCATTGTTCTTTACTCTACCACCGCACTCATCTCGTTGAGCAGCAATGTACTCACTATCGTCATTCTCTTCCGAGGCGAACATGTTTCCACCGAATTGTGGAAGTTTCTCTTTAATCTTTCTATTGCTGACATCTCGATGGCCATTTTTTGCATCCCTTTCACTTACACTAACTACATGCTGGGCCATTGGATTTTTCCGCATTTTCTCTGCTCGATTATTAACCATATTCAAGCCCTTTCGGTCGCCGTATCTGTATGGACTTTGACAGCTATTGGAATAGACAGGTATGTAGTTGATTAACTTATCCATATTTTTGTTTTACTTAGTACATGATAAATGTGTTTTAATTTTACATTATACAGTTCTGTAATGGTAGACAGTTTATTAAATTAAAATAAAATATATAAATGCCAGCGGTTACAAATCGATAATAAAAAGTTGCTAACTCTTGCACCGCAAACATGAACAAACGGAAGTGGTATCGTTATGGCACACATCGATTTGTATAGCTACCAACAAATTGCCTCGATACAATTAGTCATTGCCACGGTTGATCAATTTGTGAGACATTGAGCGAAATCCTCTGCAGGGGTCTAGTGAAGTCTGTGATACTCTAATCAGCAGAACTCATTCCGATCAACGATTGTCAATCGATCGACAGTGGACAATGACTCTCACTGCTACCACCATTCGACTATCGCCGTTTCACTTACGCTTTGCAAAATCCAATTGATTATAAATAATATAAATTGCAAAATTCCAGTTTATCATCATAGCAAATATTTGCAATCTCTATAGATTGTATACAATCAAACTGAAGTGAATGCTATAAAATGTAGTTAAACGATTTCAATTGAAATTTCATTCACGCAATGTCTCATTTCACTGACTTGGAACAATTACTAGCATCATATGACTGAAGAATTTGGTGTGATGAGTATAGTACTAGCTGTAAGAGTATTACGAGGTGATTCCTAGTATTTTAATTATGTAGCAAGAGCATCTAGATCGAGTGCTTTTAAAGACTTCTTATCTTATTATTGAAAATTTTTACAATCACAGTTCCAAAATTTTGGAGCAAGCCAGCCAAAACTATTGATAAGCAATCAATTGAATTTGATTTAGCTAGAGATAATATATAAGTTGGAAGTTAATGTTTTAAGAATAAGAACTGAAATAAGTTAATCATTTGAAAATGCTAGTTTGACTGGATAAATGATGCCAAGAGCATTATTTCTACCACAAGTTATGTGTGTAACAAGATTTAATTTACCGGAAACAAGTTTGAGGCGGTGATAATTAATCTTAATTAAATATGATTAATTACATTGACTTCATATGGAAAGTTAGAAAGGAAAGGTAAAGCAGATTTGGACAAAGATTAGTTGGAGTGGGAAGAGAAAGAGGCAGAGGAAGTTGGTTGGTGGCAGTTGGTAGGAGTTGGTGGTTCGGTGCTTGATGGCTCACTCGTGTGCCAATAATTGCTTTGGTGCACTTCTCTGCCACTTCTCCTCTTCTTTCTCACCATTCGACTCGACATCTGCCATACAAATCAAACATGTTAAAAACACTCGTTCGCGGTGCTGTTGGCAGCCAATTAGGGTACATCCCAGTAGCTTATCATACAATGAGAGATGATTGTAAACTTTACTAAATTATATAATGACATAATTTTCAAAAATTCTAATGAAATGCAAATTTGTTTCTGAAGAAATGTGTTTATTCACGCATATTATTATGATTGAATTCGCTCACCTGGTTTAATCAAATTAAGTGGCTAATTTTGTGGACTTTAAACAATTAACTCGCACGGTCGCATCTTGGTTTTCCGTTAGAAATACTTAATTTTGCTAGAAATGTTTACTAGTAATACTTGATTTTGCCGGTTATTTTACTTAGGGCTCTAAGCTTAGCCGAAACGCTTCCAAACTTGCATTTTTCTACGAACAAAGCTGCATAAATTGTTTTAAAATACAGTGTTCACTGAAATTTGATTTTCATTTCGGCTAAGCTGAGAGCTCTATTTTACTCAAATAGTAGTTGCTGTTGCTTGGTAGTTTTTACTTAGTTTTACTTAGTTTAGTTTTTCGTAATTTTTACTCATTTTACGATAAATAAAAAGTTGTTGATCTATGTTGTTCATTTCAATCTGAGTTCTTAATAACATAAAATATTCCATTTAATCTACAGTAACTGAGCAGAATAATTTCTCGAATTGATCTGTTAAATTGGGACAATGGAAAAATTATTCTATTTGAGTTATGTCGAAAATTGAAATTCAGAGTTTGATCCATGTCAGATTCACAGTAGTCATAGGTTAAAACTTGCGGCTGTGTGGATTCAATTCTAAAGCAAGGCGGAGTTGACAAGAGTCACCAATTTATTCAATTTGGTTTCGGACAATACCGCTTAAATTTTATTTTATATCTTTTTCTAGTATATGTTTTTTTGCTTACCGAGTTCTTTGGACTAAGTTTTACAGAACTATTAATATTATTTTCAAAATTTTTAAAAATAAACTTAATAATCATTGATAAACTTGTACTAGTTTTTAATGCTTTATTTTAGTGTTTAATTATAGAATACAAGCCTTTACTTAGTTTTAATAATATCTTTGTTGTATATTTTCAAGAAATTGCTATATTTACTATCTGTATTTGCTTGTTTTTTTTAAAAACTTGTAGTTTGTGAAATTATATAAAAATATTAAAGTGAAAATGATCCGAAGGCACAAAACTACACTTGGATGAGGGCGATGTCAAGCGAGAAAGTAATCAACACTTCACACCACAAGTCATTTCAAACCAGCTCAAGGGTCAGTGTAGTGCGAGTGAAGCAACGATTTGAATTTTAATAACTTTGACTGCGTGGTCGTTTCAATAGCACGATTTAATTAAAAGTGTAGCACTTCGTTCATAGGGTTGACTTAAGACTAGCATCTTTATTATGTTAGTCACAGAATGAAGAACAATGAGATTATTGATCAATCTTGAGATGAGTGTCAACAACAATATGTGTGGAGTATTAATCAGGTGCCTGAGACAAGTCAAGTAGTGCTTGGCCTTTCAATGAGGTTCGAGTGATTACATCGAAAGCAGTTCACTATTTCACTAGATGCTACACTCACTGTTCTGACCACTGCATTAGTAGACAGGTGTCAACTCTTATTAGTGTTTTTGTGGTTTTATTTTACAAATATAGAAAAGTTTTATTATTTTCAAATGACACCGAAAGCAATATTAATAGTGCGAAAATATTATATATTTTATAACTAATAAAAATTGACTAAAAAGCAAGATCAAAGTATAACTAATTCTAGATTTGAAAATATAATTGCAAAATTGATTTAAATGCAAAGAACAGTGCTTTATTAAATATGCTTTAAATTTTGATTTTATTTAAACTTTTGTCAAAACTAACGTAGCGTGTAAAAAGTTTTAAAATGTTGACTCGCAAAGTTGTCCACTATGTCAATTCTGCAAAACAAGAATTATGAAAAACAACATTCCTGTGGAAAATTTTGGCAATGGTAGCTATAATTTGACATCATTGACACTGTTAGACTAACAGTACATCAAAGATCCTAATAATAAGACACTGAGCTTGACTCAGGGGAATACAATTCAACTACTGTTCTAGGTTGGCCTCGTCTTTCTTGTTGTTTATTCATCCGATCTAATCAGACATTTTTACGTAGATATTTTGCAATCATCTATCCATTTCGTCAACTACTCTGGATCAAACGGCACAAGATTATCACCATTGTCGTGATTTGGATTTTCAGTTTTCTGATAGCGTTACCAATGTTACTGGCGTACAAAGTGAAATCGTTTATTCTACCCAAAACTGGCGAGCGCTTTTATGAGTGCACCGAAGAGTTGAGTGAGAACTCTGCCAAAGCGTACACTATTTTTCTTTTCTTGTTCACTTTCTTTATTCCGATTACTGTCCTTATCTTTGCCTATTCGCGCATTTGCATTCATTTGCTTCGTCACTGTCCAGCACCGGGCAATCCAGACCCAAACCGCGACAGAGTGTGCATCAACAACAAGATAAAGGTAATCTAATTGCGAAGAGCACTTAGCTTATTAAATTGCTTTCATTGGACCAATCAGCAGTGCATCCATTACAAACAAGAATAGAAAGTAGACCTAATCATGTGATATGTCATAATGAAGTGTAATCGTAAGCTCCAAAGCTATTAAGGCCAATTTGCATAAAGTTTCCATCAATCGAGTGATAGATGACAAAACCAGTTATTTGTGACACTGTTTGCTCTAAACAACTCTTGGGGCATGAAATTGCACGCAAATAGTTTGAATTATCACTGGAAATATTTCCAGGATTTATCCTACTATTGTCGGTTCACAGTTTATGCACTATTTCACAGGTTATCAAAATGCTGTTAACCATCGTGCTGCTCTTTGCCGTCTGCTGGTTTCCGCTTCATATCTATCAATTTCTAGTCTACTTCTATTCTGATTTTATGAAGCAACGCTACAAAGATTGGAAGTATTACCTGAAGGTTGGCTCGTACTTTGTAGTTCACTGGATGGCGATGGCTCACTCACTGGTCAATCCTTTCGTCTACTGTTTTATGAGTGACAACTTTCGGGTACGTAGTGGCACGAGTCCACTCGAGCCAATGCCCACTGACTAACTGTGGCCCGATCTGTCCCTCCCGTTCCACTCCACTTACCACAACCCATCACCCTGCTTGCTCTTTCTTACCATTCAACCGCTTGCCACCCAGATTGTCAATGCCATTTTATAATGCCATCACTGAGGTTGTCCATCAGCCTCACTTGGCTCTAACACTCCCATTCTAAGTGCTTCAAAGTGAGATTTTTAATTTTTTGTTTGAGCATTATAAAATAAAATAAACTATTTTTTCAAAACACAGTTGAGTAATAGAAGACTCTCAAAGTTATGCAACTGCAAATGCAGGTCGAATTGTCAATCCCAATGTGAAGCAGTCAAGCCTGCAGTGTAGGAACAAGCCAAAATAGCTACTACGATAACATATATGTTATTTTGGCGTATAAAACACTTGTCGTCATCAAATCATTTTGTTTGTTAAAATCTAATTTGATTTGATTGAATAAGCATTTTTTGATGTAAAGCATGTCCCATAAACCCTGTTACCATTTTATTATGTTTAAACAAATCATTTTTATGCTAAAGTAAATTTTGCAAAAATATGAACTTTTGAATAAGTCTTTTTGGCATAAATTTTGGGTTGAAAGATAATGTATTATTACGTTTAATGCGTGCTAAAAAATAAGAATTCACAAAAAAATTGTAAGTGTCACCGAGATTTTGCAAATCCTAATTTTTTGTGGATCAAACTTTGGACAACAGCAATGAATTTGACAATTTATTCATTAATATGAGTAGTGGCAAAAAAGGAATTAACAATTGCGAAGTTACATTCAAGACCAAGTTCACTGTTCTTATCAATATTTATTTTGCGAATTAAATTTATATTTATAAAATTAGGCAATCGCCTCAATGCACGGCGATATAGTTGAGACCGAGCTATAGATGTTACTGGCCAAGTAGACAAACCGGTAAAGTATCACTTTTCTAAACCAAGTTACACTCTGCCCAGACCAAGTTGCAACATAATTCGCATTTGCTGGTTTGTCAACTTGGTCAGCAACAGATATACACTAGATTTTTAAAATCAAAATACATTATTTGGCTTTGTTGTTTAGTTCAATAACGCTTTTAGTAATTTTGCACCAAATACAGGAGTTTTTCCCAAAAACATATTAGGATTTATTCGATTCTTGTATATAAAAACAAATGAACAAAAATCGGTGAAACATTTAGCAAGTTACAATTGCATTTGGTACTTTTTACTATCAGATGACAATTTAATATTATAATTTTAAGACTCTTATCACTGACAATACTCTGTTTACTCAGCGGGGTATGCATGCGCTCATAGCAACACGCGTCCCCCACACAGTCCATGTGTAATGCAGGCAAAACTTCCCTCTGTGGAAAATAATGTTTTAATTAATTTTATTAATTAGATGTAAGAATTTTTTAAGTTAATATAGCAATGGTATCCGACCAGTAAGAAGTAATAATTTGACATCAAAATCACATTTCTTAGGTTCAACACAGAGAAAAGTGAATCATGAAATAACTTGACTACTTTTCAAGAAATAATTTGATCTTAAGAACACCAAGAAATATTTTGATTTTCTTTCAAATCGAGAAATAGCTTGATTTTAAAACCAAGAAATAGCTTGGCTTTACAAAAATTTATAAAAATTACTTTTATACCTGTTTTATACTTTTGTATCTGTTGTAACTTGGGGATTATCTAACTTAATGTATTCTAGTTTGCTTTGTGATGCTAATCTCGATGAAATATAAATATAAAAAACACGACCTCGGTGGGTTGCGAACTCGGCACCTTCGATGAATGAGGCAATGCGTAGACCACTATGCCACCGCACTAGTTTCCTTTTCTACTTCAACTCTTTGCTCTACTTAACTCAATCATACTCAAAATCGAGATATAACTTGGCTATTTCACTTGTAATTTTGCAACCAAATTAAGTTACAATATAAATTTTTAATATATAAATATGCATATGCTTTCTCGTAATCGTAAATAATTTTTCCAAAATTAACATTTTTTATAAATCAGAAAAAAATAATTAGATAATTTTAAATTAAAATTAATAATTAATAAATTTAAGAATTAAAATGAGCTATAATCAAACTATTACATAATTTTAAATGTATTGTTATGTTAAAGTCACATTATTTCTAAATTTTTAAATGTAATGTTATTTTGTAGTCCTATTATTTCTAAATTTTAAGTTTTGCATAAATTTAAAACCAAGTTATTTTATGATTTAATAAAAATTCAAACTATTTTTTGATTAAA
>DVQH01002380.1:0-10149 GCA_018231625.1 Papilio phestus | reverse complement strand
ATTGCAATAACATTCCATGTAATATTCTTGTAAAAATAAACATGCTTCTGGATCAGTTTTCGATATTTGCTCAATATACCCCAGACAGTTTTTCCAAGTTTTACTCGTTGCATTTTGTTTCAAAGGATTCTGACAATCAAAGGACATTATGATCTACGTAAATAATAAATCAAGAAGCAAACGTACCTTTGAATAGTTTTCGCTAAAAAAATTTGTTATAACAAATTCAAACTGATCGCCTCTGGCAGACATTTTTTTTGGAAACAGATTTGCAATTTTTGTTGTTTTGAAATACTGTTTTTCATGATGCATGAAAATAAACTATTTTTACCTATGTAGGCATTCCTATAACGACATATCAAATGAAATGTTGCCAGAGACATCTGGCGAATTGTTTACACTTTTACACTTGTCACTTTGTCTTGTGTCAAATATTTTTACCGAAAATGTACGACACAAAAAAGATGGAAGAAGATACAAATTCCGTGTGGCCATCTGTCACATGTGTCTCTTCTAATGAGCAAAGTTTTGATGATAATTTCACTAAAATCAATGTCAACATCAACGAGAATGGATTAGAACTTCCCGATTCTGGCCAATATATCAATACATTAGGTAATGATTCATTAATGAAACATAAAATAAACTCCTACTTTTGCATAGAAATTGAAATGTAGTTACCAGTGTAATTTTATTGGTATTAATTTTATTAACAGAAAAGAAGCTAACGTCATTGAGAAGTTTTAGGGAAAATAGTTGCGTTGGAAATCGTGGTCGATTATTCGCGAAGCACATAATCAATGAACTGGCAAGCAAGAGAGATGAACTGTTTCAAAGTGATGACGATATAAACAAGAATCTTGACTTGTCTGACGCTCAAGACCAAGTCAACAACAGTTCACTTTGCAACGCTATCACTCAGTCAAACGTTTATGAAACTATTGAGAGGAAACTATTTCCTCAAAATCATGCTATTGATTCGGAAGAATTAAAAAATCTACCTAACTCTGATTTGTTAGATTTGTTGTATAATAATGATAATCCGAACCAATAAAGATAAATAGCTTTATTTTGTTCAAAAAACAAAATTCATGTATCAATGTATATTCTCTAATTTTTCTTGTGATTTTCTTGTTATTATTTAAAATGAAATGCAATAGGACTTATAATTTTATATTTTTACTTATTTCACTTATAACTTTATAAAATTTCACAGTTTACAGTTTTAAAATTATGTTTTTACAATTAAATGAAATAAAATTTGTATTAGAATTAAACTTGTATTTTTTTAATTTAAACCTGAAAATAGAGAATAAACTCAAGTTTACGCAGGCAATAGACTTAGACTTAATAAATTTGGTTTTAAACTTAGGAAAATGTAAATTGAACCATGTGATTACATTATTTTGAATATCAAAGTGCGTTGTTGATGTGCTGAGGAGAGAACGACATCTGTGAAGGGGCGTTGAGAAGAGCATGAGCCAAAAGCGTGTGTACTGCACGGCACTGCACTCTTCCTTTTCCCTTGGTCGTCTGGCTTGTTGCTGTTCTCATCTTCAATCCTAACATAAAGGTTTTTAACTATTTTCTATTTCATTGTGTTTTATATTAAATCTTTCCTTCCTTGGTAGGTAGTAAAGATGCCGAAGGAAATCAAAGAAATTAAAGATTTTCTTCTTACTGCACGGCGAAAGGATGCCAAGTCGGTGAAGATTAAGAAGAACAAGCGTGACAACGTGACCAAGTTTAAAGTTCGCTGCAGCAAATATCTGTACACCTTGGTGATCAATGATCGCGAAAAGGCCGAGAAGTTGAAACAGTCTCTTCCACCAGGACTGCAAGTGAAGGAAATCTAATTTTTCATTTTCACAATGTAATGATTGTAATAAATCTCTCACTCGTATAATAATTCGTTTTTGAAAGATTCTATTTCAATTGGTTTAGGCGCAAAGATGTCAGTAATTTCTGTTTCTTCTTGTTTAAAACGTCGGCAAATTTGGTCTTCTCTAGTGATTCTTGTACCTTATGAGCGACACCACGTCCCAAAGTATAATGGATGGATGCAGAATGCTCAGCTGCAATATTTGACAGGTTCCGAACCTTTAACATTGGAGGATGAGTATCAAATGTATGAATCATGGACCAGCGACCCGAGCAAATGCACTTTCATTGTGCTAGATGCTTCTATCTATGCCTCACTGTCAGGTGAGGAAGATCATTCCAAACGTGAGATTGAATCCATGGTGGGAGATGTAAACTTTTACATCACTGATGCCACTAGAGCAGTGGCTGAGATTGAAATCATGATTGCTGAGGTGTCAGCACGCGGGAAAGGCTTGGGTGGCCAAGCTGCTAAACTCATGATGAAGTTTGCCTACCAATTGGTCGGTATTCTGATTTTTGAAGCCAAGATCAAAACAACTAATGTTGTCTCACAAAGACTCTTTCAAAAGTCTTTTGGGTTTGTTGAAACTAGTCGATCTGAGGTTTTCGAAGAGATCACCTATCAGTGTGATTTGACTCTTGAAGATACGGTTCTTAAACAAATTTTTGATCAAACACCGATCGATTATAAATTGATCTAGATCATTTGTCATAATAAAATAATGTCTTTATTATTGCAAATAAAGTTGAAATCAAATTTAATTATATCACGCAAATTCACCAGTGTTTTACATTGAATCTTCGTTTCGTAGATTTGGATCTAACATGGGATTCAATAAGGGATCGCCTTCTGCAGACTGACGTCCATATTTTACAAAGTAGCGAATCAGAAATAGCAAAATAAATAGCACAACAATTCCATAGATGATAAATTTCTTATAGATTCCCAAACCCGACACTGTTGATTGGTTTTTCATATAAGATGACTGAGATCTGAAGAGCAAGTAATTATTTGACTTGTTAAGTTCAAACAGCCTATATCTGAATAAACTCACCTTAGCCACCGGGAAACAAATTCAATAGGTGATTTGGTTCGATATTTGTCTTCTGCAATTTCATCCACAGTAGACAGAAGGGCACGCCGCGACTCGTTGTCAAATTTGGATCTCATGGAAGAAGTCGATCCAAAACTTAGATCATTATTGGTCGAAATATAGCTAGTCATGCTGTTTACGGGAATCGGAGTAGAGGAATAGTTCATCTTGTTGCTCAAATTATGCAAGATTTTAGGAGCAAAACTTTCATTAACATGCGATGGCATGCTGATTGAAGTTGAATTTTCAAGAGACGGCTCGCTTCCGCCCATAGTGCTACCATTGCTTACACCGAGTGAACCATTGAAACTTTCATAATTGGTGGAATGTGATGACTCTCCAAGACTCATTCCGATGCCAAAACTGGCCCATGAGTAGTTGGAGAGTGTTTGTTCCAACAGTGTTGCTACCGGTGACATTTTTGTTGCCGAGCCAAAAGAGAAGATGGGCACACCGCAAACTGGACAGGTGTAGCCGGCAGGGGCAGTATTCGATGGCATCTGACTGAAATGCCGATCAAGACAATCCATATGACAGATATCTACAAAGATATTTAAAATATTATTAATTCACTTTCCTCTTTTTTTGCTGAACATCATTACGATAACAACAAAGACGAACACACTGATGAGTGGACAAATCGGTTTTGCACAAGTAGCAGGTTGGATCGAAAGAACTGTTCTCTAACCATTGTAAGTATGGTCCCACGATACACTGTAAATATATATATAAAACAATAATATAAGACAACTTTTCCGTGGACAAAATAATAACAAACAAAAAAACCTACAATCTGATGGTGGCCAGCGGTCATACAGTACTCACAAACATTCACTTTGTGTTCAAAACAAAATTGATTGGTCACTTTCTTCTTCGGACATTTACATAAGCCCATGGTTTGACTCCTTCCAATTTTCCAAATCAAATGGATAAAATATATTAAAAATAATAATAAAATTGAGCAAAGCGGTATGTGGTGGAGTGTTATCGGTGACGAAAGCTTCCACTCGATGCTTACGTTTCACATTGGCCAGTGCCAACACCACGCCTTGCCACACTCAAATATGCCACCAGAAGGCGTGGTTTAAACACTCTCATGCAATTCACTTTATTTACACACAACTCATCACGTTTCTCATACAATCACTGGTTTGCTTCTTATAGCCACTTATTCAAGGATTCGCAATTAATTGTTTTATTATTAAAAATGTTATCATTGGTAAATTATGATAGTAGTGACGATGAAGAAGTTGAATCAAGCGAGCCCCGGGAATCTATCAAAGTGTCGCCAAAAGATGTGATTACGCCTGAGAGCGATTCATCAAACAAGACTGCCAAAACAGGCTTAGAAACATCAAACATCCTTCTAAAGGGTAAGATTAAGGCTTAATTTTAGTTGTTTTATTTATTAATACTATAATACTAACAACACTTTTAAAGGACAAACTGGGCTTGGTTTGGACAAAACTTCGGTGACAAAAACGTCTAGCGGACGAGTTCAGATCAAACTTGCTCCTCTTGATTTAATTCATCAACAAGACAGTGATTCAGATGAAGATGAGAGGGAACGGAAGCGTTTGAAGAGATCTGAAAAAGGTTCTGGGTTGATTTCCTTATTACCTAAACCGAAATTGACGCAACCGAAAAAGACCAGTTTAACTTCATTGATTCCTAGCTCTGTGTCAAATCGTGGCAAAACCCAGAACAATCATAAGTCTGTCACTGAAACTGTAAATAATTCTACATTCCGGAGCAAAGAGTTGTACAAGAATAGTGAAGATGAGTATGATTATACAAATACGATTTGGAGTGGATCAACTTCTGGCAGTGACACTACTCCAGTGTATGGCCCTTCAAAGCCATTGATTCTTGATACTGAAGCTTACTCTTCAGTGGAGCCATTGGATCCCAACGAAGATACAACTTATAAAAAATTTATTGCTTCCAAGTTTGATGACGATTCTAGTAACATTAAGATTGTAGACGTTGACCTATCTAAACATTTATCCGAGAATAAGGAGTGGCTCAAGAATATTTCAGTTGAGAAAGAAAAGTTAGCCGACGAAGACATTAAGAGCGAAGCACCGAATTCCACTGCAAGACGAAAGAATCAGATCACTTTTCTGGCATATCAAGCTAAGAAACGTGAAATTGAACTCAAGAATCAATGGGCGGCAAATCGCGTTACCAAAAATCAGACTCGCGCTAAATATGGCTTTTAGATATTAGACATTGTTCATTTATTTTATTATCACAAATAAAATAGTTTATAATTTACTTTCATTGTAAGTCAAATGATCGAAATATTTTTTTGACAGTTAAATGTTGACAATGGCAGATGACTGAGTTAAAAAAATACGGTAAAATGTCAAGTTTAAGAACGGCCGAACATCTCTTGAGAAGCATAAGTAATGTAAAGAAAGCCATCGGAATCTTTGTGTTCTTTGTAGACTTCAATCATGGTTTTAGTCATGGTAGCAATGGTTTGGTTGTTGATGATCAAATAAAATGACTGCGTCTGACTTATGTTCATACGGTTCCTAGTGAATACAAATATCAAACCGATTCTCATAAGGAAAGCTTAACAAACCTGATGACAGCCACAAATTTTGACACTTGCAAGTCTTGTGGAACTAAGAATTTGGTCTTGTCCAATCGTGGCAATGTTCTCTCCTTGCTGTACCGTTCCACTATCACCTAGAATCCATTGTTTTTAATGGTGATTATCAATATTTCATCAAAAACTTACCGGAACTTTGTTGGGAAACCTCACTCGAATCCCAATTACTTCTTCTCTCCGAGTTGCTAATCAATTTAGGTCAATCATCTAGAGTAAACATGGCACACACACTCTCAATGACTTACAAAATGTCTTGCGTTGTTTGAAGGGTTTTTCCAACGAGGGCTTTTCGGAACGGTGAAACACGTTGAAAGACATGGTGATGCGGGCTTGGAGAGCGACGTGAACGTCTAAGTCAAGGAGGGTAATAGTGCCAAAGTTGCCAAGTGGGGCGAAGTGATGCCTAACGAAGTACGTCACACCACTGTCACTACCACCGATTGGTGACAGATGACCATGTGAAGTGCCTTTGAGCGAGGATGTCACACTATAGTCGACTAGACCATCGCTGTCAGATGCGTTGCGCAGCAAGCACTGTCACTCGATCACTTCTGATTGGTTGATGTCACTCGTTATCTTTCTATCGACTCTGACTTGTTTGCTTTACTCGCTTCAAAATGATGATGGCGAGATTAAGCGGCAACTGTCCACCCTTACTCAAACACTCATTGTTTAACTTCCAACTTGATATCTAGACATTATCGACTTTATAGATTACATTGTTTTTGTATTTCACATTTTATTAGTTACAATTATTATTATTATTTGTTTAAAATTTAATTAATCGTTTAAGATTCAAAAATTATTGACTTTTTAAAATTAATTTTTTCTTTTTGTAATAAATTAATTATTTTATTTTTCTAAAATCACACTAATCCAGAACAAACTATTAACTTCACTTTTCACCAAGCCATTGTAAGCAGTGCAGCTTTCACAATGCATAAATAGAACACACCCTACTTCTCTCTTTGCTTCACATTTCTATGTAAATTCGAAGAGTAAAACTTGAGGCAAGACTGTAATCTAAGCAGGATAATCCTCAATTGTTTTTGTTTCCATTTTTTCTCGGTGTTCATTTAGTTCTAATTTCATACCGCAGTGATCAATGAGTATTTTTCAACTAGATACAAATTGAATAATAGAATTCTTGTTCACTCCAATAAAATAAAATTGGCTGTATGACATTTAAATTTTTCTCCTGGAAATTTGCTAATACGACAAATGATTTGGCAACGCGTTTTGAAATTGTCTTCCCATTTCGAGAATGGTACTATAGTACGGCTTCAATCTGTTCTCAAGTAAAATACATTTAGTTTAATTTAGTTCATAAACAAGTAAAATAGTCTTAAAAACAGCATCATAAACAATAAAAGTTTTATCACCTATCAAATTAGGTCGAATAAAGTTAGATTGAATCAGCACCAAAGTGCGCATGCACTGTTCCATGATGGACTGTTCCAAACACGATTCTCAGCTGTTTCCCAAGAGTTTTCGTGTTGTCTTTGGTGCCACTTGAAAATGACCAAAAAAATCTATGAGAGACTAATCTCGATCAGTGTTGTGGAAGAGCGGGATGACGAAGTGGAGGAAAGTGGACCATTCTTCTGGCGTTGGACCTATCCACGGATGCAAGTTGGGGTGCGACAATTTATTGAAAAGCGACTTTCGTCTCAGCACTCTTTATCTACTAGTTCAACGTCCGCCAGTCTAGATAGCGATGGTATTTGTACTCATGGTCTGTACCTCTTTTGATTTATTAATTATATTTTTAAATCTATTTTATAAGCTATCTTCACGTTTTATAAATTTGAAAAAACATGGATTTATATATACTCATGTGTTAGTGATGCAATTTCACTTATTTTGTTAACTTGCGATTTTTGTCCGACTTCTTACAAAGAACTTCTGGGCATTTTCACTCAATTGTATCAAAAGACTAGTTCAACAAAACAACTGCTTCACTACTATCTTACACTGATCATACATGATGAGATTATCATTGGTGAGCTTGAAAATCGGGCATACTCAGTTTGTATCACTGAAAATGAGGAATATGGAGAGAAATTAAAGTCAATCATCAAATTGTTTCATCTGGATGTGATTCTCATATACACTGCACTGTTGTTGAAGAGAAGGATTGCAGTGTACCATCACAACCAAGAGACTCTACTCAACTTTGCCACTGCGTTGCCTGCCTTTGTTGCGCACAGGACCGAGTGCAAGCACACAGTGTTGGTGCCCAACGTTGATCTCTACTCAAAAGAACAGATGACAGACCTGCAAGGTAAGACTTCGAGTTGACTTTACTTGTCAAATCACCCCTTGTTTGTTTTACCAGCTCGAAAGCATTATGTGGCTACTTTTCAAGACTCAAGAGTAGAGGAACACCAAGAATTGTATGATATCTATGTGAATCTGGCAGCAGTGGAGATCACCATCTCGCACAATGCACGAGATGTGTTTGCTATGACTAAAACACACAAAGACGTTGCCATGTGCCTAGTGCGTGCCTCGGAAAATGCTGATTCGAAAATCATTGAAGAAATTTCCCAAAAAACTCAAGAGTTGCGCAATTTCCTCTTCAGTATTGCATCGAGTAACGAGACTGCTGAAAGCAAAATTGACTTATCTATTTTCTCAAAGAACCAAGGCTTTAAGATCAACAAAGAGCAACTAAAACACAAAGAATTGGCTCCAAATCTCGAATTGTTTTACTGGAACTTTGCGGTAGCTGAGGGCTTTGCTCTTTCAGATGATTCTTGATTGCCAATCAAGTTTAAAATAAATGCCTCATTTTGTGCAATCAATAAAATCATTAATTATTTCTTAGACAACAAATGATGAATAAAGTCATTTATGGATTTGATCTATCAACTCGTCTTTCACGATCTTGGTCATCTTGAGCTGAGAAACAAGTTCTTGATTAGCGGAGTTGTTCTCTAAAGCGTTTCGCAATGCAAAGATAGACCATTGCAAAATGAACGGATTTCGATTGTCGATCTTGGCACAATCCAATAAAGCAACCAAACCTTCTGAATCACGCAAATAGTTCTGAGCTGTTGAGTTGCGATAGAGAATGTTCGCTATAATGCCAATCACATTTCGCTTAAAGCCGAAGAGAGGATTTGGCACATCGCCTTTTTCATCCAATTCCACATCTTTGAGTTGACTCTGCACTCCGAAGACTGAATTCGGATTTGTTCTTGCCAAAATTTGAAGATTTTTTAGAACTTTGACTAAAAGCTCAAAAAGTTCCCTAGTAAAGTGTCAATTTTAAATTTATAATATAAAACCAAAAGCATAATATACATACGTATCCTGTTGAAAAGTTGCTTTATAAAGCTCTAAAGAGCTTAGTTTTAAGTTAATTAAACTAAATTTGCAAATCTTTAAAATTTTGTTTTGTTCACTACTAGTAACATCTTCATTGCCATAATTTAAAGCAAAATTCATATCCTTCTTAAAGTTCTCAATCATATAAGACACGAAGCTATAAGAAAGAAAAGTCTTTTCAAGTTTAACCAAACCATCAAGACTTGTGGGAGAATCAAATGATACTTTTGAAGTAGATGTGCCCAGAGAACACTCTTCGTCAATGAATTCGATCAAGATATCTAAAATTAGCATCTGTCTGTCTTGAAAGGCTTCGTTACAAAGTAAGACTTGACTAAAACTCTCGTGTTTGAAAGCAAGAAAAATAATCCATAAAGACCACTCTGATATTTCAAGTAAAACATGATCGAGTAAAGGAAACCACAGCTCAGCTTGTCGCTTCAGTGGATTTGCAAAGATTTGCGATTGAAGTTCGTTTTTCTTCTTCAGACAGTTGTGCAAAACTGCGCTGAACACGACACTTATTTTACGGAAATATTGTCCTACTTCATCAGATTTAGCATCGAAAGAGTGCAAAGTCAACACAAATCTGTAAATATATCATGAATTTACAAAAAAAATTGTAAAAGAAACAACTCTCACCTCTTACCTTAGGTGTTGAAAATCAAACAAACAGCTAAAAGTGCTTTGCGTTGAACCACACGAGTCATTATTCAGGTTTGACAAGTTAAAGATAGCTTGTAGAATTCGGTAAACCACAATTAAATTAGCAACTTCAATGCCATTGCTATTATTGTTGTTAGACAATTCATCAAATAGTTTTTGTACTGATCCACTTAAAGTTGCCACTATTTTGGTCAACATAACATGTTGATCGACTTCGAGACATGCCAAAAATGTTTCAGTCAAAGCTTTATCACGCGCCACAAAAGCTGCTTGGTTACGTAATGCAGAGAAAATGTCAATTAAAACATTGTAAAATTGC
Organism: Papilio phestus; assembly: GCA_018231625.1. Classification (NCBI taxonomy): domain Eukaryota; kingdom Metazoa; phylum Arthropoda; class Insecta; order Lepidoptera; family Papilionidae; genus Papilio; species Papilio phestus. Next base: position 233 of record DVQH01002380.1, on the reverse strand, counting down.
TCATTAGAAGACATCTCATTTTCAACAATATCAAAAAAAACTTTTCTTAAATAGATCCAGTCATCTTTGATGTGGTTTGTGCCAATGTTGGTACACTCCGAGAGATTAGCAATTCGCTTGAGATTGTGGGAAATCTCGTTCATGGTGGCGAGGGTAGCGCTAAACACCACGCTTGCGTTCACTCTAAACCCAGACAGGCAATTTCGGGAAGCAATTGCAAGTTTTCCTGCAAT
>DVQH01002379.1:0-10154 GCA_018231625.1 Papilio phestus | reverse complement strand
ATGCCAAATTTCATTGAGATTCGTTCAGCTGTTTAGACTTCAAACTCTAACAAACATCCATCCATATAAACTTTCGCATTTATAATATTGGTATGATTATTCGCATTCAACGTTTTAAGTTACAAGGTCACAATTAACGTATGGAAAAAATGTAAACTTTACTAATAATTAAATCCATATTTATTACTCAGATGTAGACACACGAATTCCCGAGACACCGGAACACGTGGCCGCGAGCCCGCGACAACAATAGTGTGCCGGCGTTGCCAAATTCCATTTCACTTTATTGAAAGATCGTCTCGTAGGGACACGTTATACGTATTAATCGTATTCTAATTATATAACGGAACGTCTAATCATTTTTTCTATAATAAACCCTTACAGCCGTATGTAGTGTCCTAAGTTGCGTTAGATAAAAGCATAGACAATAATATCTTACTTCTTACTAATATTATAAATGCGAAAGTTTAGTTGTATGGATGTTTGTTAGACTTTGTAGCCTAAACGGCTAAACGTATATCGGTGAAATTTGACATTATAGAGGATAGTCTGTAAAAACACTTAGGCTATTGACTTTTGTTTTTTTTTAATTCCACGCGGACGGATTCACGAGCGAAAGCTAGAAAAACATTATAAATGTGAAAGATTTCTATTTTTGTAAATATTGAAATAACTCAAAAACTACTGAATCGGTTTCAATCATTATTTCACCGTTAAGCTACATTGTCTGTGTGTAACGTAGGCTATGTTTTTAATAATCTTTAATTTCACGCTGACGAAGACGCTAACAGCTAGTATACAATATGATAAAATAGTCAGAGTCGCACTATGCGAATGTTACTCACCGCGTTATTATGAAAATTAAAATGTCTTTTCATAGAAATGCATGGTAAACATACGCAAAGTACATAACTAATTGTACCAATTAAATATTTTATCAGTTTTGTAATTTAATATTTATAGTAAATTAGTACAATGACCGTTAAAACAAAGCGTTTAATATGTCTATTGTTGAAAATTAGCGTGATGGAAACAACTTCGATTATTGCTCCTATTTGTACAGAAAACTTGGAATGTCGTACTTGCGTTATGTCTTTTGAAATATGTTAAAATTTTTTGGATCAAGTCGATGTAAGATTTCACAATATACTAATTAAAAGTAAAAGAAATATTTTGCACAGTTATAAGACATTTTGTAATGTAAAAACGCACACATTTGATTAAACTATCTTATTATTGTTGTGCTATTGTCGTTTGTTTCGCAGCAAACTGTTTAGTTGTACAACTAAAAATCGAGTAGTGTGCGTCCATATAAGCTCATAGGAATCAAAGCGAGACTAAACAGTTGTTCGACAGTTTAGTCAAAGGTGTGCGCTGTAAAGCAATTGTTTTCTACGTAAATGCATTATTATTATATAATTAAATATACTAGAGAATTGACGCACAAGTCGTATTTAGTATTGCTTTATCTTTGTTGAGACAGTTTACGATTACTACGTTTTGCAGAAACTGCTTTAGTTTCTTCGTCATTTGTGTTACGGGGAAATACAACATTATCATTACCGCCTTTATCTGCCCACTGCTGGACTTAGGCCTCCACAAAATGCGGTCCTCCGCTTTTCGCATCCAACGACTTCCCGCCGTGCGCACTAAATCGTCGGTCCACCTGGAAATACAACATAGAAATATAAATTCTATAACGTATAAAAATTCATTTAGTACGAACCATTGTTAGTATAAAAGCAACGGAATATTTTGGTTAAATTCAAACGGCAGAATTTTCTCAATTTGCTTGTATGTTTTATTATTAGACTAGTTTAGATGTATTTTTTTTCTGTTTAGAAATCACCGAAGTGTAAAATGCCGCTACAAATAAGAAGGAATTGTCCGCTGTTCCTTCGTGAGAACTTGCTCACCCTACTGACAGTTATCGGCGTGGTGTCCGGGACGTTATTAGGATGGGGTCTCCGCGCGTCAGGGCATGAGTGGTCGCGCCGTGACGTCATGTACTTCCAATATCCAGGGGAGCTGTTCCTCAGGATGTTGAAGAGTTTGATAGTTCCGCTGCTGGTGTCGTCGATTGTTTCTGCTATAGGTTCATTGGACCTCAGTCTGTCTGGCAAGTGAGTAAATTTCTGATCTTTACAACTAGGGTTCCTTTCGATAATAAACCTAAACATTGGCGACAAAACCAAGAAGAATTCGGGTCAAAACAGAATGCTGTCAACCTTATCTAGAGCCCTTGGCTTCTACGGAGTACATTAAAAAAAATTACTTCTAAAATAAATTTTTAAACAGTTCTGCAAAATCTTCTCGTCAAATTAATTTGATCAATTCTAAATTAAACAACAAATAGACATTAAATAACGGTCTACTCTGTCGGTAACTAGCGGAAAAGACATAGTTATGTAAATATTATTGAGAAATACGACAATATTCCAGGGTTGGTCTTCGTGCTATCATCTATTACATGACGACGACCGTATGCGCGGTGATGCTGGGCATCGCACTCGTCACCACCATCAAGCCGGGCAAAGACCCCGAGGCGTACAGCCAGCCCAATGCCACCAAAGTCGTCACTAAAGACACTTTGACTTCAGACACGCTGCTGGACTTGATAAGGTAAGGTTTAGAAAATTGATATAAACTTATTGTTATGAACAAGTCTTTATGGACTGAAAACGCTAGATCATCAATACCCCCAACCTTCCATTATTATATAAAAAGGCTACTCACATGCCGTAACGGGGCAGTACTATAGCCATTAGTAGTAAGTTTATACCTTTGGATTTCATAATTAAATTTAGTAGTAGAAAGTGTGTGTGTGTTTTTTTTTTAAAAAGGACCCACGGAACGCCGTCCTAACATTACGTTACTTGGCAAATCTTTTGACTAAACTATCGCACAACTGTTATTAACTTTGATAAGCTTATATGAAAGTGTGCACACTATTCGATTTTTTGAATTGAATTTTCTGCGGAACAATCGACAATCGCACAACTCTTGTGCGTTAGTTTAGTCAAAGGTGTCCTCTCTAAATCACATTTACGTAAAAAGTTATAAAATATTAGATAACAGAATAAGGCAGTTCGTATCTGTCTCGACAGAATCCCTACTTAATAATCATTTTATACAAGTGCATGTCTATTTGGTGACGTTTACTTTACACGCGTTAAAAGGTTCTTTACCTACAACACGTGTAAATGCTTCATTATGACACACCATGTAAGCAATAAACAACCATTTATACAATTGGAGTAAGCAGAGATGGATTTCATGTGCCAAGTTTTAACACGATCTTTAGCTATTTAGTATTGGCGTATCATTTTTAACTGCCTTTAGTATAAGCAAACAATCTAGGCAGACTACTAGAATATAACTAGCTGTTGCTCGCGACTTCGTCCGCGTGAAATTTAAGAAAACTAGAATTTTGTATTAAAAAGTATACCTTAGTTACTCACTAATAACACTACTTTTTAATTGTGCAAGAATTTTTAAAATCAGCCAAGTAGTTTTTGAGCTACATCAATACATACAAAAATACAAATCTTTCCTCTTTATAATATTAGTATAGATTTAGGTACCTCAAATGTTACCATTAAAAAAATTGAATATGTTAACCTGAAAACCGTTATTTCGTCAAAATGTTGTTAGTTATTGTAAATTTTAAAATTAGGTAGATTAATATGTACATTATATTAAATGTATGACATCATTTAAGAGGAAAAGTGTTAAGAAATCTATTCATTAATGTGTCATGTGTCTAGATGCAATCAACAAATGCATATGCACATGCAAACATCACGGATGAAATATCAGCGGCCGAGTGCAATTGGCTCGCGGCCTTTTCCTAATAGTCGGGATCACTCATCGCTTTAATGTTTTTAATAGGTGCTAACTCGTCGTTTAATTTTCGCCATCCGTTCGCATTTGTAATTGCCGTTAGTTTCAATGTTTCGTATGTTTTTAATTTTTTTCATAATTCTGAACATGCTTAGGTAAATTAACTTTGGAATGGTCGATATTCAGTTGAAAGTGCAATTGTCGGTACACTGATTGGGGCTTGATGTTTTTTTAAGGACGCTTGTCTGCAACAATATTCTTTCATATAAGAGAGTGTGTAATACACTGACTGTCGTCTTTCTCTTGGGGTACAAGTGTCAAACTTAAAAACGCAAAAGCTTGCTTGTTTAAATATTACCAGCTGTTGCCTACACTAATAGTCATAAAATCCTATGATGGTCTACTATTTATAGCTATATGGTTCACATAAAGAGAATGAACTTCCTTAGAAATCCATGTAAGTTATTCTCAACACATTGCAAATATTCGCTAAAGTATTCAATGAGCCAATCAATTCTGATATACCTCGAGGTGCAAGAGGTTAGAGGTCAACAATTAGCTCCTTATTCTCTTCTAGAATGTTCTCTTCTTTGCTATCAATTATTTCCAGTACTGCTTGTAAAATATATTAAGAAAAATAACATATACACAAGTCTTTTTTGTCTAGGATTAAGGTTTAATGACTCTTCGTGTATGTTAGGAGTAGGGTTGCCAATTTCGATAAACGTAAACCCGAACTGTAAAAGGAAATCAACCAACTACTAACTTGTCAAGCCTTAATTCTTTGGTAAATGAGGGAAATCAAAACGAAGTCAGATTAGAAAGTAAAAAGTGACGTTCAATAAAGAATAATCTGATGTGATGTGGAACATAAGCTCGATAATGTTCTACGGAAACACAAATAGATGGCAACCCTAGCTGCGAACGAGGCGATAAGGTTATGGGATAATTGGGCCATTTGTGTGAAGTGGGCCATAGGTTAACTTGCCGCTTCTACACGAACACGCACCAACTCTCGTGCATCTAGAATTTTGTGTCTTTTCCTTTATATATTCGACTAGAACCAAGACGATATTGTAAAAAAATCCTCTCTTACGGCCGAATACTGAAAAGTCATTGAAATATATAACAGCATCTTAAATGATAAAGCCACGCCTAAATTCCAAATTTTTGACGTCTACCAGATTAAGCGGCGCTTCCGAAGGAAGGTAGGTATAAGATTCGTTTCAGTAATTGGCAGCTAGAGTAGTTAATTTAACACTCTCGGTTAGTATAGATATATAGATTCTCTTACTAAATCTACGCTAATAGTACACCTAGTACTTAAGGATTTGAATGCTCAAAGATCATTAAGTAGGCGTACCTAATGTTTACTAGAGTTAATATTGTGATCCACGTGTGTTAGCAAAACCGTATAGCAAGCGATTGTTGATAGTAATTGCCTATTAGGTGTGAGTCCCCGAAGTGAAACTGTCCGGGCGTTAGTTCCCTCGTCACTCTTGATCAGCCAAATGGTTATTTATACAGCGCCCTACATACAGACGCGTTATTAGGGATGTCAACATTCTGACAGAAATAAACGCGTACAACTGGAATGACCTCCAAAATGAAGGGAATAATGGTGTACTTTTGTATTTTCTATTCAGTGTTAATGTGCCGAAGCGAAGTAATTTTGAAGAAAGAAACGTGTCTAGAGCGCGCACACAACTGTTTAACTCGCTTTGATTCCTATGAGCTTATATGGAGATACGCATATTCGATTTTTAGTTTTTTAACTAAACAGTTGAATTTGATGCGAAACAATCGACAATCGCACTACAGTTGTGGAATAGTTTGGTTAAAGGTGTGCTCCCGCTCTAAGAATGCATGAATAGATATTAAATTCCTCCTGTATTTCTTTCTAAATAAGGATATCCTTTTATTTGAATTTGTATTCTTTTAAATTGTCCTAAAACTTTAACTAACTCCAAAGCTTTTGTTCTGTAACTTCCGATTGATTTTGATATTTTCTCTCCGTGTATTTTGTATTTAAATATTATTTGAAAGTGGCAACCCTACGCGTAGTATCAATCAGAACAATGTTGCTGATCGCTACGTAATAGATTGCCAGGTGACAGTACAAAAGGTCAATCGAATAAACTCCATCAACGTTGTGACTTCGCCAAATGAAAAGAACAACTTGGGCGAAAATCTTAACAAGAATATTAATAATTGTTACTCAACTTTTCCTTAAACCATTTATGTTAGGATTCCAGATTACCAATACAATTTTAACATCAGCCAGTGACGTTAATTTTAGGTACTTTTGTAGCTATTAACGGTTTTTTAACTGCTATAAAAAAATACGTTAAATTACATGCACTATGAATATTAAACGCATAACAAGCGCATTCACGGTCATGTATTTTCTCATAACTGTGCAGTTTTTGTTGTTTTAAAATTGGCTAATAGGTAACACCGGAAACATCCAACCTCTGTATGCCAATATTATTTAATTCAGTTAAAAGATTCGTCCTTCAAACCCGATGTTTGTAGGGCCATTGAGGATAACTAACGATTTTCATGTTATTCAATTTACGTTATCCAATTTTATTGTCCGTATGTATCCGTTACCGAGAAAACGGCTATTATACTTTATATATATATATATATAACTGTTATTTTATCTTGACAAGTTAATAGACAAGGATATGTTTTTATGAAGTGACTACGAAAGGAAGGATCTATTCATCATTCATGTAATCACTGTCCTTATTACACACGCAGTCGGTGCACCAGGTTCTCTATATCTTTTCGTCTTCTATCATCTCATTCGTCACTCCATTTTTGACCAGGTTTTGACGCATTCTATCTGTTTTTACCTAAGTCTAACTTTACCAGTGTACCCTTCCTCACATACTTGAAGGAAGGATCCCTTGTCTATTTTAATGCAGTTCTTATAGACGTACATCACCACTTAAGATTAACTTGTATAAATTAAAAGATATTATCTTTGATTTCAGAAATGTGTTCCCAGAGAACATCGCTCAAGCGACCATCGCATCCTACCGAACTAAACTATCTTACGACCCGAAAGATAGCAAAATGATCAAAGGTACTTTTCAACATAGATTGTATAATTCGTTATATTGCAATGATAACGTATGACTTATTTTACTAAGTGTCACTCAGTCACTAAGTGGTCAGGAAAGGTGTCCTTTAATTTCGATTTAGGATACATTTTTAAAGTGATTGCGGTGGTATTTCAATAAAATCTACAGAAAACCTTTCTATTGTTAAGGAACTAAAATTAAACATATTTTTAGTTCCAGTAGTTTATGAGTTTATCTAAATCAAATTAACGATTTAATTATTATGTCGTCCAAACTCTCCATAAAGCATATCCGTATTTTCAGGTCATATAGAGACATATAAGATAGAAGGTGATTACCAGAGCGGTACCAACGTGCTGGGACTGGTGTGCTTCAGCATCGTGCTGGGCATCACCATGGGCAAGATGGGAGATAAGAGCAAACCCCTGCAGGAGTTCTTCCATACCCTCTCTGAAGCCATGATGATCATTACAGGATGGGTTATTTGGTATTTATGCTTTCTCACGTATTCATTTATTAAAAAAATAGGTGTCGCCTGCGACTTTGAGTTGAATTAAAACTATAAGTATTAGGCTACGCGCTAGTCCAAACTTTGATCTACTTCTTTTTCAAATGTCATACTGGATTTTTTTAGCTGCTCTGAGTCCAGAAATTCGTGGTTGATATCGCTAGATATTGCTTTGGTTTAGTCTTAGATCTTAAATGGACCAAAACCAGACTAAACTTATTAATAAGTTAAGTCTGGTCTAAGATTAATAAGTTTTTGGTTTAAATTATTTCATCTACCTTCTACAAATGATTATGTTAATTTTCAGGCTTTCTCCGCTCGGTGTGTTCTTCTTAGTAACAGCGAAGATCATGGAAATAGATTCATTTGCGGATCTAGTGGGTCGTTTAGGGTTGTACTTTATGACAGTACTACTCGGTCTGTTCTTACACGGGTTTGGTACGCTCAGCGTTTTATTCATGCTGGCTACAAAGAAGTTACCGTGTCGTTACATTGCGAAAATGGGTCAGGTCATGGCTACGGCGTTTGGAACTGCTTCTAGGTAAGACAATTCTGATTAAGGAATTTTTAAATGTACTTTCTAGATGATAATATGATTTCATCCTAACTTCGTCGTTAGCTCATATACTACCCTAACAAAGAAATGATTATGCCTAAGCCAAACATTATGGTTTAGTGAGTATTGGTTTAAAACATTTGTTTTCTATTTTTCAGTTCGGCCACAATGCCAATAACAATAGGCTGCTGTGACGATATGGGCCTGGACCCGCGCATCACTCGCTTTGTCATCCCGATCGGCGCCACTATCAACATGGACGGCACAGCGCTCTACGAGGCAGTGGCGGCCATCTTTATTGCACAGCTCAGGAAGGTTGAGATGTCGTTCGGAAAGATTGTTGCAGTCAGGTAAATAAAATATTTACTTTCGATAATCAAAATTATTTCCCTGTCCTTTTCCTGCACTATGTGGCTTCAATACACTAGGTTCTATTTGTCTAGATAAATCAGTTTTAGGCGGTACTGTCTTCACAGAATCCAGACATACATTCATATGCCTACTTACTTCTCTATAATTAAATTTAAACATATTCTTTTCACATGAAATTCTTTTTGACCGCATCAGCCCTAACATTGTGCTTCTTAACGTTCTTAATACTAAATTATCTTTTTTTAGTGTAACAGCGACAGCAGCCAGTATAGGTGCGGCTGGTATCCCTCAGGCGGGACTGGTTACAATGGTGATGGTGCTAGACACCGTCAATCTGCCAGCAGAAGATGTCTCCATCATTCTTGCGGTTGACTGGCTTCTGTAAGTTTTAAATATTTTATTTCCATTATTGTTAATGCTACATTTAAGCTAAATACTAAATTACTACTTTACAACAAAAAAATATAATCACATCGAAGTAACTACTGTTGTAAATACTATCGAGATAACTGTTACAGCGATCGATTCCGCACTACAATCAACGTCGTCTGCGATGCACTGGGAGCAATCATTGTTACCACATTATCGCAGGGTGATATCGAAAAATCGCGCACCGTTCATCAAAATGATCGGGAACTAGCTCCCGCGCACGAACTTACCGAACTAGAAAAGGGCGATCATTGAATAACTTAAAACGGCTATTCGCAATACTGTGTTCATATTACGTTATAGCGGTAACGTTTAACAGGTTATATACGTTAATAGCATGATTGTGTTACCAGCCAGCAAGAGTTTTTATTTATCGCAGTACATAAATAATAAAATACTGTAATTATTGAGAAAAAAAATAGAACGATGTTGTGTGTTTATCTAGCATTTAAACTATTAGCAGTTTCAGATATATTACGAGTGAAATATTGCAAAATGAGTCATTTTTATGTGTTTACTAGTACCGGTGTTGCTATCCTTTATACAAGGAGTTAGGATAGTATTTTATTTTACCAATTAGTCAGTTACCAATTTTAATTATAGAACACGGTAAGCTCCATGTAAAAACGTTCGTTAATATCGATATTTATAGTTGATGTAGTGTGTTGCATCGACAGTTTGATTTTTTTTGTAAAAGTCACGCAAAGATGAATTATAAGTACTTAAAAACTATTTCATGGTTTCTCAGAAGTTTTCTTATTTGTACTAAACATTTATTGGAGATTTTTGACAGATTATGGAACGGGTTTTGAGACATTGGCAGCTTTGTGTAATAATTTATGTCTAAGTCTTCAAGTTTTAAAAGTACTCTAATAGTCATTGAGAATATTGAGATTTTAATTTTTTTTTGCTTTGTAAAATATTTACAAATCGATGAAAAATTATCGATTTTTTAAACATTAAGCAACGTCAGATATTTCTTTAAAAATTGGTCTTTGGAATATTCAAATTAGAAATCCTATCCTTCTATTTTTGTATAAATGTATGTATAAGTGTTGTTATATCGTGTTTAATAGATAATGTGCCATATCGTAATTTAAATATTTAAAGAGATAACATTATTAATCTCCAGTCATACGTTTATTTGCATTCCAAAGGATTTTTTGTCGAACGCAGAGCTGTTCATTGTTTTGTTGAATTTATTTATTTTTCGATATATTGTGGTCTAAATATTATTACAAAATTCTTCCTTATCATAGAAGACATGTTTGATTTTCACAAAAATGATATTCGTTTTTAAAATACAAACAAGTTTATTCTAGTGACAAAGGAAGAATTTTGTAATAATATTTAG
>DVQH01002378.1:0-10156 GCA_018231625.1 Papilio phestus | reverse complement strand
ATTTAGAAATCCTGTCTGATTAGAGCGCATAGCTAACATGTCAAGAAAAGAAAGTTATTGTTTTAAATAGAAAATGAACGAATTTTATATAAAAATGTAACGTTTTTAATCCAAGAGAGTCATCGTTGTAATATCGAAAACGATATTAAAAAGATATCGTTTGGAAAATTCAAATTATTGATATAACCCTAAAACAATTAGCACAATCAAACAAATTAGTAAACCATGGCCGTAACGAAAAGCGGGCCGTGCAAGTGAACCCGTACGGCAGAACATAGTCGAGTCAAAAGAAAGTAGGCGTCATATAAAACGGATTCCTACCACATGCTCCGGTCAGTGCAACCTTGGCCGCGGGAAAGCGACCATCAGTGGCGGGAAAGTTAATAAAAAGCGCGCGAACTTTGACAGCTGTCAAAATGATACCAAGAAGCTGTGTGGTTTTGTTGCTTTTTTTCTCGACGGTACAGAGTGCGGGTTTACTTGAACGTTCGTATGAATATGTAATAAATTTAGGCAAAAATATAGCGCCGAGTGTTATGTCTGTTTTTGACTGCTTCGGCGAAGATGATCCCTGGACCTGTGCTAAGGATAAGGCGGGCAAGATGCTGGATAATTGGGACGATGAGGTAGACAAGCAGCGGCGGCAGTGGAGGGGTTAGTTGAATTTACAAAGATGTTTTTAAATAACAGACAATCTTTTGAGTTAAATAACGTACAGGATAATTAAGAACCTATTATTTGAAGTGGGTTAAAAATGAATACCTAACTAACAAGGGCTTTATATCTAAAATGTAAAATCCTGTGATTTATTAATTGACGTATAAGGTCAACTTCCTTAAATTTATCTGTTTGTCAAAAGTTTGTCTTTGCCTTTCCGATTTGAGGATTCCCTGGATGTCATAGTTGAAATATTACACAAAAAATAATGAAACCGCTAACCATGAGGAATATTGAAGTAAAATGATAGAGTATCGAGAAAGAAAATCACTGTAAGTAAACGGTTGATGCATATATCGTATCCAGGGGTGTCAACCGTTACAAAATGTAAAAAATTTAGTAAACAATAATTTAATAAATAAATTACAGTTACGTGTAGAGATGAAAAACAACTCCGTTTGCATGATTTTTATACTCATTCGATTTTTATCAAATATAACGAAACCCTTTTTGCAATATTATCTATTTAACATTCACCAAAGCAAACATACAATACAACAATCGTCATAACTTTTTTAAAGTATTTCCGCTTTTATCATAGAGGGTGGCAACCCTATTAGTGGCAAAAACCATTGCAACTCGACCGCGTCCTGCAAGTGTCCGCGTTATCTCGCTAGAGCGCTGCGTCTCGCCAAATTAACTGTTTCCAAACACGCGACGTCTTCAAAGCATATAAGACTAGCTTTTCCTATTGCCTCCCACGTATTCGCTTTATATTTTACACACAAGAAATTAATATAATTTAAATAAAACATCACATATTATAATACACGTGCAAATACCAGCTTTTGCCCGCAACTTCTTCGTGGCATGTGATCTACCAATGTTTCATTTTGGATACATAGTAACAAACATCCATCAGAACTTTCGCATTTAAAATATTAGTACGAAATAAGTAAGTTCAAAGGATTAAATGCTATTTATTAAACTAGCTCTTGCTCGCGACTTCGTCTGCTAAAAATAAAAAAATACGAGTATAGTCTATGTTCACTGTAGCTTTTTAATGGTTTAATTTTTGCAATCGGTCCATTATTTTTCGAGTTATTTTAATACATACAAAAATACAAATCCCTTTCCTAGTTATAAGATTAGTTTTTAATATAATTATTAATATATCGTACAAAACTGCTGTAAAATGTATGTTTATAAACTATGTAAAAAGCGTATCAATATGTGTTATTTGGTGGTAGAGTTATCGAGTTGTCGCTCGGTTTCCGATCTTCATTTGTATTTGACGCGTTAATTACATTGTAGTCGCTAATTATTTTTAATTGTTCTTTACGTCGCAGAAGAAACATTTTACTGAAAGCACTTACAGAGAGAGTTGCCAGTATTAAATACTTTAAAATCTTTTATCCAATGACAAAAAGACACCTTTAGCTTGGACAGCGATTCCTTTTGTATTTTAGAGAAATCCAGTTGCCGTTTGAACGTTTGTCATTAAAAAAAACTGTACTGTATAATACTGTACTTGTACTGTTTATTATAATTATAGTCTCTCTATGCAGTCCAGGTAATAATAACGTTTAAGCAATTTAAAAGAAAGCTCGTTGCGTATGGGCGCAGCAAATGATTCACAAAAATTGGGAGAAAGTAAATGAAAATGTTCCCCTCCTTAATTGGTAATCTCGAAACATGTTTAAGGAAACTCGTTTTACGTAAAAGGTCGAGAAAACAAATGTGTTTATTCCACATCCTACAATAATACACTAAACTCCGGTCTCGTAACATTCACCAATTGAAGGACTCAGTTCCCATTTAAAGTATGTAATTAATACAGATTTGAGATCAATCTCAAAGATTGGATATTGGGATCAACGGTTGTCTAAATATTTTTCTCACCACTCTTATTCTTACGCTCAGTTTTGCATCCATATATAATCTTCTTCTATTTCACACGTAACTGTAACTGTCTCATATTTTCTTATACATTAGAGATAATGAAACCGCTAACCATGTGGAATATTGAAGTGAAATGATAAAGTATCAAGAAAGAGAATCACTGTAAGTAAACAGTTGATGCATATCCAGGGGTGTCAACCGTTACAAAATGTAATAAATTCAGTAAACAACAATTTAATAAATAAATTGGAGTTACACAGTTACATTAGAGATAATTAAGAAGAATATAGTTAATTTGTAATTTTAAATTTCAATGTTATATTGTTTTAAAAAACAATCAAGAGAAAGTTATAATCTTTCTGATAATAATTTATCAAAAAATATCTATTATTCCAGTAATAAATGTACTCGTATAAAGAATGGATTGTTTTGTTTTAAGTCAGTTGTCATGGAAACTCGATATTGTATTTATCTTAGCAAACAATTACCCGAATAGAAAAAGTTATATTTACGAAAACGACACTGCCCTTTAACTACCTAATTAAATCGGTTACTCGTTGAAACCAGTGACGTCAGATGGCTATATATAAATTAACATATACATGTACAGTTGCGAAATCTTTCGCTTTCACTCTTAGCATTCTCGAGAAGTGACCCGACATCTCAGACAATCTGACCCGCTTCAAACAACGCAAAATAAGTGTGGTTAAAAAGTTCACATAACTCACGTTCTTTTTTCTTGAAGTTGATACTGATTAGTGTTAATGCCTTGAATTAATAAGACCCCTAATTGGGTATAGGTTGGGCACAGTGCGCCGGCGCACTATACTCTAGGCTTTACGTTACCAATCTTACTAATGTAATAAATGCAAATGTTTAGATGGATGGTATAGTTTGTTAGAGTTTGTAGCCTAAACGACTGAACGGATTTTGATGAAATTTGGCATAGATGTATAACATAGTCTGGAAGAACACATAGACTACTTGCTAATTTTTTAAAAATCCACCCGGACGGAGTCGCGAGTGAAATCTATTAAGGAAATAAAAATGAAATTGCACCATGTTAAGTAGGAAATAATTGCCAAGTACTTGTTTAAGGATTGATTTATTCTTCTCTAGAGTGTTTTACAAAAAAGTTAATTAAAATTCTTGGTTTTATTAACGAGTATGTTATGGTTTAGAGGTTGCGGACGCGGAGGTGCGTGCGTCAGGGAGGGCGCTGGGAGCGCTGCCCTCCCAACTGGGTACCGAGGTAGAGCAGTCTCTGACAACCCTCGCTGACATTCTGCAGCACGGCGTCGCCAGGTAACGGAAATAACTTATATGTTACTTACAAGTGTGGTTCACCGGTACTTGAACGGTGACATGATCAAGAAGGGAGTGTTGACTGTGTACCAACACGCGTTGTGCCACTACGAGAGTAGGAAAAGGAGAGGATTTTAATCATTTGTAAACTCGACGCGTCAAGTTTTAGTAGTGTCACTTGTGACACAAAATTCAGTTTGAATTGACTTCCTGTTACATTTAACAGTTCACCTGCACATATTAATACACATAAAACCTGTTTGACTGTAACAATAACAAGTTTATGAAACACATACATGTGTAAGTGTGTAGCGATATTCTTGACTTCCTCTACCAATTACTTCCTTGAACAAAACATTAGCAAAATAATTAAGATAAATAAAATACTTTAACGAAATTCACTGCATTTTTTAACTAATTGTAAAACTTTTCAATGATACTCAAAGGCATAATCGAACCCAGAAATCAACTAATGAAAACAGCATTACTACTACAAAATCTTGTATCCATTGTGAAAAGATGTTTTAGTTTTTAATTCCAAAATCATAATGGCACTAAAACTTCTAGTTCTAGTAATTTTACATGTTAATTTGTTGCAAAATTACTTATTAGCCAGTTTCATTTCTATGGAAATTTGACCGAAATGATTAATGAGCTACAAATAAAAGACTAAATGTTTCAAAATGTGCTCAATACATACACACAAACACAAACCTGTGGAAAAACACATAGGCTACTTACTATTTTTTTAATTCCGTGAGGACTAAATCGCGGATAGTTATAAAATAAATGAAGATCTTTAAAGTGTTTTCCACTGTGTACTTTGACAATTCAACACGCTTTAATGATAACTCGAATTAAAAAAGCTTTAATTATTACTAAACTGTTATAATAAAATGTAGAATCTTTCACCCCTATAAACCTCTTCTATATTTCATATTACGTAATTGTATAAAATCTCTACACTGACAAGATAACGAAAAGTCTCAGTATTACCAACATTAGAAACGTCACAAATTGTAGTCCGAGATTCGAACCCAGTTCACACGCAGTGTACAGTTACTACGCGTCTACATTCACTCAAACCTTATGGGAACGTAGCTTTACTTGTTTAAAAGCGAAACCTCAGTCAAGTGTAGATTTAATGATTTAATGAGGGTGCGCTATCGAAAACGAACGTATTCCATATAAATTAAAAGCAACAAATGAACTGTTACGACTTTTAAGCCCGCTATAGAAACTCTGTTTTAATAGAACAAAAGAATTGAACTGTTCTTAAAACCGAGCGTCTGTAGCGAGGTTTATATTGGGTCAGTTAGTGCGGAGGTCATCATTTGTCATTAAAATAAGTTCAATATGACATTATTAAACTAACATTTATTTGACTTTGTTAAATGTAACTTTTTATACACATAGGTTGTTTTTTTTTTAATTGGAATCGATAAATACATTTTCCACACATTATTGCATTCGCAAATTGTGTTTGTTAAACAACTTGCATTACCCACTTTATTCGCCCAACGCACTGATAGAGAAATGCGAAGAACCGGTCGCCGAACCCACGACCCGACTTCCCTACCTGTCCACTTTCACTAGTGACATACATACCAACCATAATTATATGATGAGAACCTTGCATGTCTTTAAACAATTAAAAAGGGCACCAATTTTAATAATTGTACATCAACTAAACTATAAGTACAGTCGGGAAAATCCGCGGTTACGCCTTTTTCCTTAAAACGAGACAAACACCGCGTCTTCTTACAAACAATCAGTTACACAGGACTGTTTCGTGAATGATGGGATAGTAAAAAATCAATTATCCGTATACCTCTGACCGACTTTTTTCGTATAGTTTGTTAACAATATTTAAAAGCGTCTCAATGCGTACAAAACGTTGAAACTGCTGTTGCTTTTAAGATAGAAGTTAAAACACCGCCAGATTACCTAATTGTATCACGAAACATACGCAGTAAGTGTTGAAAAACAACATTAAGTTTATTCAAACGTCATAGAATCGTGGTTAAATTAAAGTTGAATTATGTGTCTAACTTCCTTGCCAAAATGTATGCGTAAAATTTCCGTTACAAGCAAGGTTATCAACATTAACATGATATATAAAACTTGTCATATATTCGACAAAAATCATAGGAATTTCGTAATCAGTTAAATCTCTATGTCTTAAGGTCGAGTAAGAGTGGGCGCACACCTTTGACTAAACTATCGCTCTACTGATGTGCGATTGTCGATTGTTTCATAGCCAATTCAACTGTTTATTTGCACAACTATTATATATCGAGTTATGTGTAAATTAAAGCGAGGGAACAGTTGTGCGATAGTTTATTCAAACGACATTTAAATGTGGAATAGCGTCTTAAATAAAGGCACACTTCAATTCCAAATTCCAATACAATTTTGATGTCTGTTGCATGTATAGATTCATTTCAACTTTCCGCTGATATACAAGTTGTATTTGTAGATGTCACGCATTTTTAGGTTATTTCTCATTAAGTTTCTAGAATAATCTTCCAACACAATACAATGATAACATCACAATCATAAATAATTATTTAAAATCTTGTCTAGTTTGTTAAAATTTGAATTATCTTCACACTTTCAAATATACACGGTTTACTTTTACAATTAAATGTAATTAAGTTTATGAACAATGACACATCACACAGTTTTACCTTAACGCTAAATAGTTAACTTTCTCAGAGCAAACACAATATTTAGCACATTTCAAAATAAACACTTTCAATCGACTCTCTACAGTTTAAATAACGTTGACAAATTTACTACATAACATGATTCATCGTTACATAAAAAGAACGTATATTTTTCATGAATATCACATTATATAATAACTCTAAATACAACGAAAACTTTCTTTATAAAAGTATTAATAGATTTTTATTAATTTACCAATATTTGCTTTAACTATTCCAACAAAGCTTTAGGCTTGTGCTAGGATATGGTTCACGACAATAGTCGAATCGCGGGTTTCGAACCCTCGACCGCAAGGTCGGTAGTCCGTACCCAAAACCAATAAACGCGGTATAAAATTAAACTTAAGAAAAAACTGAGTATAAGCATATATTAGTACAAACTTTGCTTATCCAGATAATTCAAAAGTTTAACTTTATACGGCATTAATTTGTTAGGCTGTTACGCGATTGGTGCTTCAACCAGTAGGCTATTAGAGTTAAAAACATTTATTTTATTAACAGAGCGTTGGGAAGGCGAAGACAAGATCAAAATATAGAATCTAAACCAACATCCACAGTTAACAATGACAAGAAAATAAAAATGAGAAAACCAAAGCCACCAAAGATCCACCTTCTTAATCCGATACCCGCAAAGAATGAAGGCAGAGGATTCCCTCAGGGGAAACAATCTTGGGTAATAGGTAACAATGAAGATATTCAGACTGCATTCAGCAATACAGATGCGAGAACACTGAACAATCCAGAGTTTGAAATAGAGGATACTGAAGAAGATTTTAAAGAGGCAAGAAAGGAATTGGGAGATTCTAAGAGTGTGAACAGAAGAGGTAGAGGTCTAGTGTCAGAGATGTGGGGCATCGGGGAGCAGGCGCTAGACGCACTGGCAGAGCACGTGGTGGAAAATGAAAATGTTGACAACGGAATTCAGGACAAGAGTTCTTTTGAAGGTGAGTTTTATAAAATCATGCTAACATTATAAATGCGAAAATTTAGATGGATGGATGTTTGTAACCTAAACGGCTGAACGGATTTCAATGAAGTTTGGTATAAATGCAGAGTATGGTCTGGAAAAACCTATAGGCTACTCACTTTTTTTTTTAATTCTACACGGATAGAGTTGCTGCCGAAAACTAGGATAACTGTAAGTAAAAGGTTGTTAAAAAATGCTAACGCCATTCAATCTATGTGTAACTATACTATGTTTTTATACGTTTTCGATATCGTTCTTTTAGTTCAATTAGTGTAAATAGTTAACGAAGTGGGATTTGAAACCGAAAATGTATTTGGAGTTAACACACTCTACTTCATAATTTTCATTTAAATAACCTATTACATAGTACAGTATTATTAGTAACTTGAAATAAAAAAAAAGATAAAATTATTCAAATTGCGGAAACCAGCAACACGTACATTTTATTGCGAACTTTTAGAATAAATAAATGTCAATCACAAATCTCAAAGAATTTTTCAATTGCTATATTATTCATCTCTTTTATTACATTTACGTTTCAAGTTATAATTATATTTGTGGATTTATTAAGATTTCCTACTTCTAAAACAATATTCGGATTATTCCCAACCGTCACCCCACTCTGTCTCCACGTGGGGACAGATGAGAATAGAATGTTTCATCCGTCCCACCTTTTAGTACGATTATCACAAATAAGGTGACAGATGGAACAGTTAAGAAATAAAATAATTACCAACCGTCCCACGTCGCAAAAGGTTGGACGGACGAAACATCTTATTCTCAACTATCCTCACGTGGGGATAGAGCGGGATAACGGTTGGGAATAATTCCAATATTCCATCGTAACACTTTTACTAAGAAACATTGGCTCTACTTTTCCAAACGGAATGAGCGGATGAATATGTTGTCATACATGTTTAGACAATGTGAACGTGCAATGAAACGTGTATGTTGATTGCGTGCTCCACTGATTTCATCTCACTGTAACGAGGACAGTTGTTGCTCTCACTTCAATATCCTACATGATTCTAATTGACTTGGTTTTATGCTAAACAAATACAACTCAATTCTTCTTATAAATACATTCTTCTACTCCAGAGCAAAGAGGCAAAAAGAAGAAGAAGAAGAAGGCAATCTTGAAGCTGCTGATCCTCGGCGCAGTACTCAAAGCGAAGATAGGAACTCTGCTACAGATTTTGTCGTTCAAATTACAGGTATAAAGAAAATTTTATAGGCAATTCAATGTTTGTGGAATATGAAAATTAAGAAATTAGAATTTTAGTTATGAGTGTGAACATCGGTAGAGGTAGACCTAGAAAGAGATAGATGGATGCATGAAATATGAGATCAAGAAGGAAGAAAGGGGACAAAAACTTGGTACGCTCTCCTAATGGGTGTAGAATATAGACAGGGAGATGATGATAAAACTTTTGATCTTTTGGTTTCTTCCAACACCAACACTAAAGTAAATTAAAAGAAATCTTAAAGACTTTTTACACAATTCATACAACAGAAATTTTACTATTTTCTTTTGCATCTATTGTTATGAATTTCAGGTGAAATTCTTCATAATCGCGCTGATCGGTTTGGCCATCAACTTGGCGCGGTTTTGGGTCGAGCTCAAGAACAAACACCATCAGCCTCAAAAGGTAAACAAATAATTTTTTTATTTTACTTTTTGAATCAAGTCAATCTGTTAAAACTACAGTCACTTGTCTAAAATCAACAAAACACTATCACTTCAGTTTCTAAACGTTAGTAATCCAGCGGTTTCCATCGTTACAGTTAACATCAATTTACATTGTAGTCAAGTAGTCTATGCAACAGAATTATCGATGCAAAAGCGATATCGAATCCCATCAAAAATTGTAACTTTCACCATACGCGACGCATTTCAATCGTCTTCCGTTTTACTCATTTCAATTTTCAACATTTAAGTAAGAAACACCACTTCATATTTAATCCGAACTATTATGTCACATCTACAATAACAAAAAAGTAGAAAAACACGGACTTTTATTTTGAATCACTACTGGTTAAGATAGGGCGAGATGTGGCAACCATCCTGGGCGGCAAATACAAAGGGGCAGCATAGAAATCTCGCCCAGGGCACTGGTAATGCCCAAACATGGCCTGACTTTTATATATAATATAAAACATGTGTCGTGGTTAAATACTATTCAACACTTTCTCTGTTTATTTAAACCATAACAAAGAAATAACAAGCCTCTTAGCTATTAGTGATGTAAATGTTCTGAATTTTGTACTTGAACAAAGAAAAAGAAAGTACACTAATCTGGCAATTAGCTAAAATTATTTATAATGCGTAGCTGTTCACTAAAGAAGAAGCGAATTGAATTTAAAAGACTCTACTGTCAAACTTTCACTGGCTTTTATGATTAAATCTGTTATGAAAGAGCCATAATCAAACTAGATGGGTTAATTAGGGTGTCATACCATTTGTTAAACAACATTCTAATTTGTTTAAATTTCATTACCATGTAAATATGGTATACATATTTATTCAAACAAATACATGTAGTTCTTTAAATTTTTCTTTCGGACAGATTTTATGATTTTTGATACTCTTTGATTG
>DVQH01002377.1:0-10162 GCA_018231625.1 Papilio phestus | reverse complement strand
CGCCGGCCTGCGCCCGCGCCGCCTTGTAATTGGCCAGCCCCCGGTTGACATTTACACGGCGCAAGATGGCCGACCGATGCGATATGGCGACGAGTAATTGACAAATCGCCCTCCCTTTGCTTCGCCTCGGAATCGTAATAATTGGTATCGCATGTCGTGCGACTATAAAGATTTTCTTTGGCTAATAAGCTAGCGTTTCTCGGAAGTATAGGCTTTGCTGAACACGGCCATGGGGCCGAATACAAATTCTGCATCGCTCCATGTAATTACGTCGCGATTTGCATGCAGCCTTTGTGCACAGCTAGTGTAAATGCATCGCAAAAAGTTAGTAATGATACGTACAGATAGACCCCGTCAGCACATGTGCTTTCCGTTCGAAATTAATTCTAGCCATAGCTATCACAAACGTTTAAAGGCTAGAGTGTGCCTTTCACTCTAAATTTGTATTCAATAAACCTTACATTAAAGCGATAGCTTTGTATAAAAGATACTAAATGAGTATTACATGAAATGTAATTTCGAGTATCGTTTATGGCGAACAATGATGTAAGGGCGAGGCCACACTAGCGTGGAGCGCCGCAGCAGCGACAGCAGCGAGATGATTGATCGATCGTTTGTCCGCTCTGTGGATCCATCATCGGACAGTCGCCGGACAGTCGCCGGACGGTCGCGACGCCCGCCGCTCCGGCAGACTCATGTCTTGATCAATCAACTCTTTCAAAGCGCAAGTATAAAACTGTCCATCTTATTCGGATAAGTTCTATTTAGCGTGCTTTGCTATCGATCGATGAAAAATTTGCAATATTCAAGGAATGCCAGCGAGATAGCGCGAGATAAAAATAACATCTTTCCATCTATGCTCTTAATAAAGCTGTCAAGAAGCCTATAGTATAGTATAGTACAGATCTACTTTTTGAGTAAAACATTTAGAGATTAGTAAGTCAATCACCACATGTGAAGTATCGAACATTTTATCTATAAGTCGTTATCCGGCCGCAGCGCAGGCGCAGATGCTATATGATTGATCGCTACCACTTTGTGCAGGTAAACACTCACCCCCCACTAATTGCCACCACTCTTGTCACGTGTCGCACTATCTAACATAAACAATACAATACCCAAATTGACAAGTAACTCTTATCGCCATAGAAATAAAACTTACAATCGTGTTTTGTTTTTATTGCATTTGGTTTCTGACAACTTTATATTAATTATGGGGATTTTGGGTGCATTCAAGCGATGGTTATAATATGTGATGGATGATTTGTCAATATGCAGGCCCCGCTAAAAGTACAAACAAACACAAATGTTCACATATGTATACATTTGTAAAATGTATTTTAAAATTTACAACTGGCTAGCATTGGAAGGCCAGAATCAGAAATTTAAACAATTAAATATTGAAAAATGATGTCAAGTCATTGTATATTTTTATTGAATCGATTTACGTTAACTAATTTGATATACAAGAAGTATATTATATAATAAAATTGTATACATTTGTCAGTAAATAATCAATTAGTAAAGTCACCCATACAGGTTCTGACCTAACCTAAAACCCGTTTAAAGAGTAGCGGTGATGTCATTGGAACTTAAGTCTCTTGTTTTTTCATCAAACAGAATTAAAACAAAACAGTAAAGATCATCTGCACACGTAGAAGCAATCAAGTCAATCTGAAAAACACACTTCATTCACCTCGTCATCACATCACGAACCCGAACCGGCAATAAAAGATCGAAAACCTCTTCCAAAAGAGATTTCTAAATGCTGGCCGAAACAATAAAAAAATCGCAACGTTCAATTTGTCCACCGGTAGGGTGTCCACAATAAACCTGTCAGGCGGCGGACAGTCCGATAGCCGACGTCGCACTTATCAGTGACCATAACGTCCTCGATTTTACGACAAGCACTCGATGTGAGCCCGTGCATAAATTTAAAGCGAACGTCAAGCGGCGACATTTTATTTTACAAATCAAGGAAATTGTATCGATATTTCAGGGATAATGCGTTTGTGTTACGGAACAGATATCTTTATGCGTACGTTTCTCGGACGCAGATAATGCCGCCTTGTAAAGTATCAAAACGAGGATCATTGGCTTCAATTTTTTTTTAAGCGATAAAATTAAAGTATCGTAAATTTTAAATTTTATTCGTCATGTAGTCGCAATAAAATTGGTGCACAGAGATTAGCTGGATTCGAGGGAAGGAAGCGGAGGAATATTTGATACGTCGCTTCGTGGAAGTTCGAATGCGAAGGGAGACGTTGATCGGATCTCGCGCGAGTCGCGGCTAGCAAATCGCCGGGACCGGTCTGCGTCGCGTCGGAGCCGCGGCCGTGTAATTCTAATTAGGCAATTCAGGCAGCGGCCGGCTCTAATGGGGCCCGTACGGAGCCATAAAGCAGAGCAATCTGATCGTGTGAACACGCTGTCCGCGTGTCCCACGAACATTGTCCGCAGACATGCGACGCTTTGTCACCCTAGCGCCTGCACTCCCGCCTTTTTGCTCTCCTTGTGATAGATACAGACGGTAGACAATAGATTTACAAGACGTGTTAAGAAAGAGTTAAGCGAGTGAAATGTGTTTATGCAGTTTACAGTTTTCACGTCGCGTCTTTCTTGAAAATAATTCTCACGATACGAAAATACAGTAAAAGCGGAAGTGTCTGTCTGATGATTTATAATTTCGACTTTCAAATATACTTTAGCAAAATGTAAAAGAAATTATTTTGATAGTACACAACAATTATGTACTTTCCCATTAATGTTATCTGTACCTGCTAGGTGTGTTTCTGTCAGCTTTAATGTGATGCAGTGAGAAGTGAATAAATAAACATACCACGCTAACCATCCGTACATGTTCATCCATTTGCCAAATTTACGACAACCACCTGACAAGACACGTCGAACACACGAGACCGGACACATGCGATGGTCCGGACTACAAAACGTGACGTCAGACCGGACCGGATCGGGAGACTATAATAAATGAAATAAAAAGATTGCGGCGACTGCAACAGGGATATACACTCGGTGCCTTATTGATGGAAACAATTCAAACGCCATTTAGATAGTGAGCCGGCGCTGACGTATTATTATTGTGGGACCGTGCGCCCGGCAGCGGAACACGGCGATATTAACAAAACAATTGGAGAAGGCACTTTTTTATTAGCATTATTTAAACAACTAAATAAGTAAAGATTCGAAAGTAAAGTCTATTGTAGCAATTATGTACTTTTTAGTTAATCGGCTTTCAGTTAGTTGCTTAAAGACGTTATAGTATTCTCAAATAATTTGTTGGCTCTATGACAAAATCCTGTCCTCGAACTAAGTCAGGAGACAACCAAGAATATTATACTTGTCAATAAGTTAAGATAAGGAAGTAGCTACTTTAAAAGCGCTTATTCGTTTTCAAAAACAAATGCCGCATCCTTTCACTTTTAGCATCATGGATGCAATCTTCAATGTCATTCATAACTCTCAGTTCAGGCTGAGATCGTCAGCGTCGTCCTTTAAAAAATTTATGCGTCCCCCGGGATGGCTCCTGCACTAATGACGCATAAAACTATATGCACCTACTGTGTCTCTGCTTCTATTTTAATACATCTAACTAAAATTAATTTAATCATACCTTTAAACTTAGCAATCTTTAAATTTGATTATCAGTCAAATCTGTGTAAGTCATTTTAAGTACAGTAAAACTTAAGGCAAATGACGTCATATTTATTTACAATTATTTTTTTACCATGACGAGATATACAAAATTTAACTAACATGACTAAACTAAGGGATGGCTAAGTTCTTAAATGAATCTGCAAGTGACAATTATCGAATTTCACCATTTATCGTTATTTACTATGGGTTCTAGGCGAGTGTTGAATAAAAAAAACAGAAATACCGCGAATACCACCTGCGTTATACAAATAAATCGGTTGCCCCAAGTCGGCGTATCGTCCGCATTGTCCACTGTACATTGCGCGCCGGATAATAAACAACATCAAAATACAGTCGGCTGAGAGTGAGCCAACAACCAATAAATATCCAGATTGCGTTGTTAACGCGCTCTCTCACGCGGTCGATTTATCCCCGCGTGCGATACACGGCGCGCTCGTGTCGCCACATCCAACACTATCTATAACTAAAACGGACCTGTATACTACCATTGAACTTGACTCGATAATTTGAAGATGGCATGATATGATTTTTGTTTTAGTTACAAAAATTATACCTAATAAGTTAATTGCACTTAAACATTTCTAAATAAAGTTTATTGTTTTATTCTAAGTTACAATGTAATTATTTCCATTGTTATAACAGTAACCTAATAGGCAATATCAGTTAAAAAAAAACAATAAAAATTAATCTCCCGTAGTTATGACGTAACAACACAATAAAACACCGCGTGTAAAACTCATTGGAAATCGTAAAAAAGACAAACTATATCCGATTTCTGATCGTAAAAATACAGTAAAAATCTTTTGACGTACTTTTAATGATCTATTAAATACACTGACCCGAGCTCACAGACTAACTACAGCCTAGAAACGGCGAGTTAACTGAAAAGATTTTTGCATATGTCTGCCATAATTTTAACAAAATTGTAACAGGGCAATGTGTATTTTAAAAAAAGACGATAGCTATAGATGTGTTTAAAACTGTATTCCATTTAAATTATGATTGTTTCACTGTATTGAAAACAATTTCATATGCCTGCTCTGTTGTTGTTTGATCTGTGAGTTTAAACATCGGTTCAGAACTAGGTAAATGATAAAAACACACTAAATTAGCATTGACGTGGTGTTAAAAATTCAGGTTTACGAGGTGTTTATTGAAGCAAATAACAAGTTTCAGTAAACTGTCGCCAAATTGTGGGACGTTGAAACATCTCCAGTTAACGGGATATGCGATCCGGTTAACCGAAATAAAACGATACCTTAATAACATGGAATCGATTTAATTGTTGTCGATTTCGTGGCAATCGAGTGACCTCATCGATTTAAATAGCCGATCGAATAGAGATAAGGAGTTTATTTCGAGCCTCAGGCAGTTTGAAGCGCGCACTCATTTCATTATTTGCCTTAATTATATTTTCTAGATTAAATATATTCCTCTTAATACAATGAGCGTTAACACTTTTACGAAACGATTTCTTCACATTTAGATGTAATAAAATTTATTAAACGGTTTTTAAAACAATAAAAACTTTTACATAACATTTTGGATGAGCGTTTATTAAAATACACAGATATAAAAACAATGGAACGTACTGTAAAAAAGTGACTGGCGACTAATTAATTGAAATCCTCAATGTAACAATCAATCATGGGTAGTATAAATCTGTCGACAGGTTGATTCGGATAGGATCGCTTGGCGCCACAAAAACGACTACGGAATGATAAATTTAAAATGTCAAAAAACCTTAGCAAAAGGATCGTCGGGAGCCGCGTAGATATCCATCAGGTGACGATCAAATTATGAGTTCCTTTGATCATAATTATATTCCCAATGCATCTTTTAAAATATACCATTGACGAAAAAATTTTATATTCTCGCGTTATCATATTTTCACGTTAGATAAGTTAATAGGTAATTGCGTTTTTGACCTAAAATGTTTTAAGGCCTTTTCTTCTAGAATTAATTACAATTAAATAATAAATAGAATTGATTAATATGTGGAATTTATGAATTTATTAAAAGGATTTTTTTTTCGTTCTTAACGAGCTTTTATAGTAAGCTTTATCCCAATTACCGGTTCAATTCACTAAACGAAATTAGTATAAAAATCCGGAACTATACGAATTTCAATCGACTGTGAAGTGGTACGTAAATATTTTTATGTCCGAATGCGTGCGAATTTAAAAAAAAATTAAACCGATTTCGATTAAAATTCATTGAAAAGTACGGGTAAAAACAAATGTACTTTTAAAATGCGCAAATTATTTGGTCTAGAAATGGCTTATGAATAGACATTTAATATGTTAACCTAAATAATTCACTTCCCTGTTAATGTATTATAGTATCCCCTGTAAATGACTTCTGATTTTTTGCTACTTTCGTCAAATTAACGGTTTGTTAAATTTAATAGATGAATAGTAATGATAGAATAATGTTTATTTACTTCTTACCCGATTTCTAGTGTATTTTTCTATTGCTTCGAATGTAATTTTTAATTCCGCGACGCAGTAATCCGCTGGCGACAAATTTATTAGTTCCTGCATGTTTCTATTTGGTCCGCAAATAAAACACGACTTCCGGACGTTAATGATCGCTTTGAAAACATTTTTACGTTTAGATTTTTTATATCTTCATACTTTTAAAACGACTTAGTCAATTATTAACAAGTTACTGTGCGCAAGGTGTTCACGTATTAAACGTGTGTGAATTGAAACCGTTATTAGCGACATTTGACAGACATAAACCTCAACCTTACACACCAAGCATTGCACTAAGCATTCTCCATTGAATTTCTTTTAAGAGGGAAAGGATCTTTGATATAAAAATTAAGAACATCATTAAGTAAGACTCCAGACTTCAGAACAAAGTAACACGTTCAATAATCCAGTAAAGTCCAATCTAAAAGACACGTGTAAAATTAACGAGAATACGCCTCTTAAAAATGTCCAGCGCTCCAAGATTCCCCCGGCGTCTGCCGTCTAATTGATAATTAGTATTCCGCCGGCCCACTGTCCAGGCCTACGTGCCCGGCGTGGGGGTCTGTGGGCGCAGGGGGCGCAGGGGACGCGGGGGTAGGGGTGGCGGCCGCCGCTGCATCAGCACGCAGGCTCCAAGACGTCTGCTATTGACACAAACGTTGAGATGTCAGCCCTCAGGGACATGCGGCTATAGGTTTGGGATCTTAGATCGTTAACCGTATAATGTTTAGAAATATACACTTAAAATGACATTATTATGAAAAAAAGTCAAGACACAATAATGGTAGCGGCGAAAGTTTAACAAAATTGACTAGTCTTGTGTTCTACGGGGTCTCAACAATATGTGAAACTTGTACACTCCCGTCGAAAAGGCTACTTAGACATTACGTTCTGTATCGTTTCGATATTGAGGTCTCACATTTGAATAGTATAATTAAAACCAACAAGCTGTCACAAATGTAAAAAACGGTTCCTAAATCTCGGACCTCTAATTGACAGCATGGACGCCGCGCGGAGCAACACCGCCACGCTAGAGGCCGCGGCCGCAGTAAATCGTTAGGGCGCGCCGATAACGATTTCGTTACTCGCTTTTATATAAATTATTCAAAGTTATCAACTGACCTGCCGCAACCGACCGCCGTCTTACCACTCGCCTCAACTACCAAACTGACGGCTTAATGTTTTTGTTTGATCCAGAAACAGCTCACAAATACATTTACGATCGCTATTAAAGTTGCACGAGCTAATAGAAAATGTCCTTTATCGTTATAACTTTAAACTAAAGCGACATATTAATACAAAATTGATCGCTACCCCAAATAAGGAATCTAGTCTAATTGGTCTGAATAATCCGAGACTATAAACAATAAGTATTAAAAAATGACCTTTGAGTCATTGGAGGTAATACACACACAATATATGGAAGGTTTGAGACAGTAAGAAGTCGCTTTTAAAAGAATCTCGCAGATGGCTCTGCGATAATTCGCGACGTCAACCTGCGACTGCCGCGATTACCATATCTGAAGTCAAGCATCGACCGGGATCGAGTCGGTATTGGCCGGGATTGCCCAGGATCGGTCGGGATTGGCCGGGATCGAGCGGGAGCAGACCCGATATCGGCAGCATGCATCGCGTCTGCCACCAGACTTCGTGCGCGGTAGCTGTCCCTTATAAGGTGCCTTGGACGCTTATTTCTTTAATTCTGTCTACTTTGTCGTGTTTATTGATATTTTTTATCGATCATTGCATCCCATGAACTACTTTCACGATATTGTTTACGAAGAACACGTATCTACAAACTAGCTTACAAATAGCAATCTAATTTCAAACAAAGATATATTTATCTCTATAAAAGTGTCTATGTCTAATGTCTTATATTCATGTATAAGACATATATTTCCTCCTTGGCTTCTCTCCTACTGGGATAAGGAGATGCTTAAGGTTTATAAAGCAACCTTAGAATAGACGGCTGGATGGACTACATATTTTAAACGCAACCGGGTACCTCAGAAGAAAAACTAAGTGCAAATAAGAAAAACCAAGGTTTGCATTGTTTTATATCGGCCTCAAATAATCCTATCAACGATTCTCTTAGCATAATGAAAATGTGACTGGGAAGCGAACAAAGCGCTGTCCACGAATGTTGGTCGTCTTAGCAAGTTCTTTAATGAACAACAAGTGCTGATTTGAATATACACACGCTGGCCGGTGTGCCGTGATTCATTAAGGCATTGCGGAGTGTCGGACAACAGCGATGTCTGCGCGACTGCCGATGACTTCACACTTACCGTTGTTATGCACCTAATGTTGTAGCTTCCATTTAATTGGAAATATCTACGCGTTTTGATTGTTATACATCATGTTTTAAAGCAGACAGAAGTCTGAAATGTACGTCGTTAAAAATCCTTATTTAAATAACCATAATAATAAGTGAGTATTGGTGTTAACCAATGATGAGCTATAGAAAAAAATGTAATTGCTGCTGTACAGTGACGTCATAACAGGCTGCCAATAAGAAACATTTTATCAATAAATAAATATAAAACTTTGCAGCATCGAGTGTATGTGGACGTGTGTGGTGTGGCGTGTGCACGCTAGAGCTAACTGTACACCACTACATGTGCACCTGCCACCTCCCCCCGCATCCCGAGCCCCGCCCGCCGGCCGCTCCCACACACACGCCACCCCTGCAGTTACTTGACTTCATTTGCAGTCGACTCTAAGTTAAAATCAATTATGCCCGCGATTGTTTCGTTAGTGGAAGCAAATGTTTTTTGTCCCTGTCCCCCCTACCATCCTCCATGCCTCCCCACGAACCACCCCCGGGCGCTCAGTATTCCGGACGGACGGCTGTCTCCCGCTATGTTTGGATTTCTTTTGATGAACTCAGGACTCGAAGACTTGTGATTGTGTGTGCATTCTGTTCATTTGGCTTTGGTTCGTTTTTTAACTTCCTTACGGAATTGCAGAGCGCAGGAGTCCGTGATCGCTTTGTTGAACAGCTTTTGGATAAAACTTCCCTCGCTCGTTACAAATCGAACTTTATTCCGTGTAGTCTCAATGCATTACGAACACAGCCTAAATATATTAGTGCTGATTACAAGTCTTGTTAGAGAAACACTGCTTTTGTCAAATAATTCAAATGTTGGCTTAAAAGATCTTCGCTAAATCTTGTCTGTAATTAACTGTTCTATATCTAACTGTAATAAAGTTCCTACTATTAGTTGCATATTTGATATTAATCTTAGCAAGAATAACATTGTTAAGAAATTACGCAAAAAATTGTGCCTTACAATTCTACATTCCAAGGGTTTAAAAATACACCGACAGCTCCTGTTTATAACGACAATAAAAACAAACAATTAGCTTCAATTATATCGCGATTACGAATCTACCGACATCCTGAGGTATTCAAAAACAAAAAAATAGGCAACACTAGGCCTTATTGTTGTGACATAAGAGCTACACATAGTATGTAGCAACGCACGAGTGCATTTGTTTTATTTTTCTTCTATGCACCTTAGAATAGTTAATTTAGACTTTAATCACAAAGCAATAAGAGTTACGCTAGTTCAGCTGGTGTGCAAATACAAGCTTGCGTTATTTTTTCCTTATAAGGCCAGGCCCACACAATTGTTGCTCGCCAATGTCCAATATCTCTGTACATTCATTATGCAAACGATTCTCTCGAGTTCATTTGCTTTTTTCTTCTGTCCGTTTTAATTTCAAACGGTCGTTTATTCTTTTGATCGTGTATAGAAATTAAAAGGAACTTTTACATTTATTAATTCGGTTTACAATTCCACGTGTGTTGTGTAAGGGATTGTCTACGCAAAAATCTATACAATTCAGATATTAAATTTCAATTTATATTTTAACTTAAGATATCGCATGATTTTCACAGAAAAAATGCAAAAAACATTTTACTCCACAGATTTTTTATTAGTTACACATATATAAAAGGAAAGAAATAAGACAATTTATTGCAAAGGAATATTAATTAGTAATAT
>DVQH01002376.1:0-10167 GCA_018231625.1 Papilio phestus | reverse complement strand
GTATTGAAATAACTCAAAAACTAGTGGGCCGATTTTAATTATAATATAGGCTATATTTCGTTTCACGTGGACGAAGTCTCGAGCAACACACAGCACTTTTTGCCACTTTAGACACTTTAGTTTTGTACTTGCTGCTTTCCGAGTCCATTTTAAATAACATTAAAGGATAATAATTACTTCTTTTAATTTTACTACTATAATTTAATTTAATTTAAATACTAATTATAGTAGTAAAATTAATTCCTAATGGAAAGTAGTTAATTGTTAAGACAATCGTCGGACGTGAGCGGGATCACTCTGATGTAGATTGTCTTAATTATCATTGCAAGAGGAGGTAGGTACTGCTGGCAAGAGTTTAGGCGCGGCCACCGGCCCCGGCACCGGCGACGACGTAGCGAGCTCGGTGTTTGTGTACTGTGTCTTCTTTTTTTATTATTTTTTTGTCGATTTTTCCTCCGAGGGAGATATGCAGAGTAGTATTTTTCGTATAGTTGTAAAGAGCAGCGACTAAATGTTGTTGTAATTAAAATAACAGCAACATTCGAGCCCGACTAGCTTCATTATCAACGTCTCGCTACACTACAGATTACAATAAATCCTTAATCCAGGTCAGATCCTATTCGATGAATGCATGTTTAAATCGTACATTTATTTGTCCAGTATGAGCGCGTGAGATGTTGTCGTGGTGCGTGTTATTGGCGCTGGTGACGTGTGCGGCGGGAGCGGGAGGCGCGGCGGGCACGGTGAGCGCGGCGGGCTGCGAGCTGGGGCCTCGCGATGCCACCGCTGACAAGTCCCCGGGCGACAACCACTACCGGCTGCTGCTCAGCGAGGACACGGAGCGGTACGCCCCCGGACAAAGATACGTCGGTACGCTCGCACTCCATAACACCTTCATCCTCATGTGGATATGTTGCAGAAACAACTATTTCTAATAAAAGAAGACAATTTCGTTTGTTCATCCGAGTGATATAAATAGCAGGCAAACAAATCACGTGAGTTATATTATAACAGAGTGAACTACTTATGTTTAATTGTGAATTGTGAATTTATCTGCGGCGATAATGCGGCGCGTTCATTGCCGGCTCCTGCTAAGCGATAAGCGCCGGTTCCGAAAAATACAAGGTTCCATTGATTGGCTCGACATGCATACTTTGTTGGTTTATAACATTTTATTGTAATAGTTGTTATTCGTATTAAAGATTCGTACAATATATACCTACTGTGAAATTATATTATGTTATTCTATGTGGTCAGTGACGCTGGTGGGGTCGCGCACGCACGACGTGGTGCAGCAGTTCACGCGGTTCCAACTGGTGGTGGAGCCGCAGGATGCAGCTGCGCCGCGTTCGCTGCGCCGCCAGGGACAGTTCCAGCTGTTCGCAGACACCCTCACACGCTTCGACGAGGAGTGCGTCAACTCGGTGCTGGAGGCCGACGACCTGCCCAAAACCGAGATCCAGGTCATGTGGAAGGCGCCCGAAGTCGGCTCCGGATGCGTGCTCATTAAGTAGGTCCATGTTAGGCTGGCTGTGTTAAATTAAGGCCAAACATTGAACGTTTTCCGAGTTGTTATTTAGGAAGCATATACTCTATTCGATAACAAAGTTCGTTGCGCAGGGCCATGGTGTACGAGAACGCGAGCCGGTGGTTCGCGGAGGACGGGCAGCTGACGCGGCGCGTGTGCGAGAATACGACGCTCTCCGCGCCCGACTGCTGCGCCTGCGACGACGCCAAGTACAAGGTCCCCGCTACATCCGACACAGTCGCGCTCTGTTCGCCTGCGTTCGTACTTCGCTTCATGCGCACCGACTGTTTTAATATCTTTTGTAATGTAATGTAATAATTGTTGCGTCAGTAGATGGTGTTCGAGGGGCTGTGGTCGCCGCAGACGCACCCCAAGAACTTCCCGGTGCAAGCCATGTGGCTGACGCACTTCTCCGACGTGATCGGCGCCACGCATCCGCGCAACTTTTCGTTTTGGGGCGAGGGGCAGATCGCGTCGGACGGGTTCCGGTCTTTGGCGGAGTGGGGCTCTGTGGGTCTGCTGGAGCGCGAGCTGCGCCAGCGCGGCCGGCTGCTGCGCTCCGTGGTGAAGGCGCAAGGGCTGTGGCACCCGCGCGTCAACGCCAACACCTCCGCCGTCTTCACCGTCGACAGGACGCGCCACTACCTCTCACTCGCCTCCATGTTCGGTACTTCTTGCCTTTGTATATCATATAATATTGATACATGATACCGTAAAATGTTATCCAAACATACTTTAGTATTTGTTTGTTACTACTCTGTTCTACTATACTCGGACGGGGAAGGGGCGACGCGATTCAGTCCAAAAAAAATTCTGTTCTCAGAGTCATTGATTCTCTTAAAATAGTGTATTCATGTCGCGCAGGTCCCTCCCCCGACTGGGTAGTGGGCGTGAGCGGGCTGGAGCTATGCAACAGGGACTGCAGCTGGGCGGAAACCAAGACCATCGACCTGTTCCCCTACGACGCCGGCACCGACAACGGCATCTCCTACATGGTGACCATACAGCTGCATCTAACATTTTTGTTCTCTTTTTGCTCCACTTAATCCTTCTATCTTCAACATCGCTTAAACAAACAATGGATGAATAAACACTTGGCACTGTTACTTCCCGCAGTCGGCAAACTCTGAAACGGTTCCCCGCGAGAAGATGTACCGCATCACGACGATGTACCCGGAGGACCCGCGCGCGCCCTTCTACAACCCCGGGGGCGAGCTGCGGCCCCTGGCGCGGCTGCACCTCGTGCGCGAGGCTCTGTTGCCGCGCGGCTGCGACGAGGACACGCTGCAGGCCATGGTGCTCGAGGAAGCCGAGAACACGCAGACCGTCAGTCGCCGTCAGTACACAAAGACATTCTTGTTCTTTTCTTGATTTTTATCAATTACTGATTTTTAAAATGTATATGTTGTGTCGTTGCAGCGGAGTGCGGCGTGTCGGAGTGGAGCGCGTGGTCGGCGTGCTCGGTGTCGTGCGGCAAGGGGCTGCGCATGCGCACACGCGAATACCGCCTGCCGCAGAAGGCAGCCATGTTCGCTTGCGACCGCCAGCTCGTCTCCAAGGAGATGTGCGTCGCCGACGTGCCCGAGTGCCCGTTAGTGCTATTCGTTGTTCATATTACAATTGCAATATATTGTGCCTTTAAGCAAATAAATATTTAACGTCGATAATATTCAGTGAGAGCGCTGCCGTGGCGGAGGCGCAGGCGCAGGCGGAGGCGGAAGAGGAGGCGAGCGCGGGCGGCGTGGCGGAGGGGCTGTGCCGCACGACGGAGTGGGGTCCGTGGAGCGAGTGCTCGGTGACGTGCGGCATCGGCATCAGCACGCGGCGCCGCACCTTCCTCGACCACATGGGCTTCAAGAAGTGCCCTCTGGTGCCCACCGGTATGAATGTTGCTGGCTTGGGGAGGATGGCGTCGGAAGCATCCTTTCGATTTGACTCGGTAAATATTTGTGATATGCAATGTGTCGTCAGAGGAAAATCGCAAGTGCATGGAGCCGCAGTGTGCGGAGGCGGAGGCGGAGGCGGGCGTGTCGGACCCCGCGTGCCCCACCACCGAGTGGTCGGGCTGGTCGCCGTGCTCGGCGACGTGCGGGCGCGGGGTGCGGTTCCGCACGCGGCTGCTGCTGGTGCCGGCTGACCGCCAGCAGGAGTGCTCGGCGCGCGTGGAGCTGCTGCAGCAGCGGCCCTGCCAGGAGCGCGCAGACTGCACCATCGACATGCCCACCGCTAAACGTAACTATACTCGTCTCTTACCTGGCCCTCGCCAGCTCGCCTGCTCCGGTCTTCAACGTTTTTAAGTTTTGAACATTTTGCCAGGAAGTTTTATAGCCTACAGTTAAATAAATATGTATGGTAGCTAGAGCAGCGTGCGAGCGACAGACACGCCGCCATTCAATACTTGCCAGCTTAGTCACTTAAAGTTATTACGTACAGTCAAACACATGAGTTGATCTTTTGGGCTATAATTTGTCTTGTTTGTTAAATTTCATAGGTAAAAGCTTCTTACTATTACCTGATCTGTACAATAAAGCAATAAGATTAGCCTACGCTGTAAAGGGTCCTACGGCAATAAGCCGTCAAATATTGACAGGAGAAACAAAAACGGTTATCACGCACACAGCAAATATTAACAGGTCTCTGTTGCTACTTAGATGGTTACCATCAAAACTTACGCATGGTATGCTTTCGACCTGATTATGTCTTAAATTGCCATGTTCTCTGCTCGCGTGTACTATGCTATTACGGTGTGTGAATGCATATATATGGGCGCCCCCACTCATAGGTATTTGCATGGAGGCGCCGGAGCAGGGCCCGTGCCGCGGACTGTACCAGCGCTGGGCGTTTGTAGCGATGAAGGGCATGTGCGTGCCCTTCAACTACGGCGGCTGCCGCGGCGGACAGAACAACTTCCTCACGCAGCAGGACTGTATGGACACCTGCAAGGTGCTGCTCGGTGAGTGCATACGTACTTCAATTATCTAGGCTAAAACTGTTGTGGCAAAAACAATAACAATTACCATATGTTTGATTTTTTTAGATTTTTAGGTCATACGTTTTAAAGTAAAATTACTAGTACTTTTCATAATATTTTGATAAGCCCGGTATGTAGCACGAACAGGTGCAGTGGGTTGTAAGTAACGCCGAGAGACATGTGTAGTGAGGGCTGAACTGTGAGAGCGCGGCCTTGACCGACGCGCTCTCCACGCGCCACGCGCCACCCCGCTCCACTCCGCGCCGCCTCCCCCTCACGCACCGAGGTTTTGTGCAACTTTAGTAGCAATAACTTGAGGAAGTATCCTTAGCGTGTGCGTGCTAATATCCAGACATACGCGACCTCTTCCCTCTTTACTAAACGATTAATATCGCACATAACACTAATTAGATTACATCTACTTGATAATCAGATCAATTAAACCGCTTCTATGAAATGCAATCAGTTGACAAAGCCCCTTTGTAAGTGCACATCATGGTACTGAATAATCAGGAGCTGAGAGAAACTGACAAGTTAACTGGCAATCAATCATTGTTCTGGCGAGTTGCCAACACCGCCCGCTGCCAGATGCTGCCCGACTCAAATATTATGTAGATTGCTGCATATACTATTTTTATTTACACGTTTTATGTCAACGGAGAAAGTTAAAACATTTAATACATTAACTACATTTAATAAAAGCCATAGAGCATTAGAGCATGTGAAATTAATTTATGTAGGTTTAGATACTTTACGTAACTAGATCCCTCGACTGCGTTGATTATGGCTTAAGGTTGAAAGCCAAGTTGGTACGAATCTCAGGATTGTATAGGTATTACTATTATATGAGTCATGAATAATCCGTTGCTTCGCAGGGGGTTAATTTTAATGCCACTGTGAGCTGCTGGCTTATCCCCAGCGGTGCCAGTCAGTGTCAAAGAGGCTTTAAATCACCAGTAGCTGCTGACGCTAAGCCGAAGAGAAGGATTTTAAGCTTCGATGCTCTTCGATGATCTCTTGATACAAGGATAAATCGTGGTGATGATAGATAGCTGGATAAGACCATGTAATGTTCAACATACGAGTAATAATAATGTTGAGAGACGATAATTGTCACAACAAACACGAGTGTTGTCGTGACAAACAAATTGATGCCTCGTGTTACGTGATGTTTTTGTTGTCCAGTACCCGCGACCCTTGTAATTGGCTAATGTTATGTACACTAACGATAGAACGTAATATTATCTAAGAATATTATGGATTTATTTAATCATCACTGTAATCACGACAAATAGTGCAAACTTTACGCATTCTGTTTACATGCACTCCTCAAAGTATTCTGCTGAGATGTACATGCCTATCTACAGGTTTGAGTACTTGTTGATTTTTTTTTATTACAATCAATTAAGTGTACTCGTGTGTTGTAATTGTATCACTGTTCAGTAATATTATTTTTAAACTTAAAGTGCAGGCGAGATTACGTTTGTGTCTTGTACGACTGAGGTCATACGCTTATGTTACTCGTGACGTCACCCTTAACTCCACTATTTTTTAGTTTATTTTTTAAGTTCACATTTTATCCGCAGGTGGAGGCGGACCAGCAGGGGGCGCTGGACCGGCAGGGGGCGCGGTGGGCCCCGCGGCCACCTCTAACTACCCCGGTCTCAGCATCGTGTCCATCGTGCCGGTTCCTCCGGCCTTGAATGGTAAATAATTTACGTTTTGAGCGAGAATTCCTATCATGAAGTGTGCAATGATGATTGTGTGGCCTCACCCTCCCCCAGGGCTAGGATCCTCTCCGGCGGCGGCGGCGGCGGCTGCGGGCGGGGAGTGCCGGCTGAGCGCGTGGGGCGAGTGGAGTCGCTGCAGCGTGACGTGCGGCGTGGGCTACCAGGAGCGCACGCGCACAGTGCTCGTCAGTGTACAGATTTATACTAACAACACAACTGTTATACCGCTGCTACCTTTGCCGTAAATTCAAGGAAAAACTTGACATGAACATCTCTTGCTGAGAGTTTAGTCATGTCAATTACCAATTACATATTGATTTAGACATATTTTCATAACAAGTGAACACAAATGCCTTAAAATACTCGCATTATAGTCAGGCTATTTTAATGATTTAGAATTCTTATTCCGCTCAAAGTTTCATATAAATACCGCTCTCGCCTCGCGCGTGACAAAGCACATTGCGGCACGCAGCACAACTGCGCAATTGACGCACTGAGCGCTGGAGATGTGTGTAACGGGGTGGGCAGTATTGAACAAGTGGTATTGTGTGTCCGCAGTCTGAGGCGGGCCCGGGGGCTCCGCCGTGTCCCTCGCGTCTTGCGCGGCGCCGCCGCTGCTCCCGCGCATGCTGACTGACACTGCGGGAAAACGCAACACCGACCATCATCAGATGATATTTAAATTCATTTCTTAGTATATATTATAGTGTATCTGAAAAGATAAACACACTTTCACTGAATTCTATTTTAAGATTCAACTGAGCACACAGATTATATATCTTGTTCTCAATAATTATAGAATTCGCAGACCAGAAAGTATTCACGGTACGGTTCTGTTAATTGTTGAAAACGGCGCATTATGAATTGTAGTAGATTCGTGTCTAAGAAC
This sequence comes from Papilio phestus, assembly GCA_018231625.1. NCBI lineage: Eukaryota > Metazoa > Arthropoda > Insecta > Lepidoptera > Papilionidae > Papilio > Papilio phestus. Next base: position 3,049 of record DVQH01002376.1, on the reverse strand, counting down.
CATCTTGTATCTTCATAGAACAAGAGTTGTATCTCGCTTTCATTATAGTGCATGGCGGTTCTTTTATAATAATGTCTGCAATAGATTCTAAATAAATACCTTTGAATTATTATGCTTATAATTCTTTCTTTTATTATTAAAAATCATTACAAATAGGACTATGCCTTTTCTTAGGTAAAACCTCGATGCTGTTTCGTAAGTTACGTGAAAGCAGCTAACAAGTTACATGGCGGATGTCGTTGCTTCTCGATTGTTCCGGCAATAAATAACACGGTCAACAATCACGTAAATTGTTCCCGTACAATGAAACGAAGATTTTTTATTTGCTATCATTGAAATAATTGACATTGAAAATTGAGGTTAAGTCAATGGAAAAACAAAACAATTGAGACGCGACTTAATTGCTAATGTTTTATTATTTGTCTCAGTTTCAACTTTAGACTTCGTATGAACTTTGACACAATATCTTTGTTCATAAAGTTTTTCTTTGTCTCCGAACTAATACTGAAATAAGGTTTTGATGATGGCATTACAATTCAATTTTCTTCTTTGTATCTCACTATCGTATCTTCTGCAAATGTGGATGTCATAACGTTTGAGAATCGACGAATTTACGTGAAAATATCCCTTACGTGTTCATGAGTACTTTCCTATTTAGATATTAGATGGTACAGAGAACGTTATTTCGCCAGAATTTTGATATATCTGCTATTTCAATTGCAAAGATATTGCTTCCCCTTAGTTTATGTAGAACATAAACGTTGACATTTTTTGCTTGGTAGCTTTGAGCGGCGCCACTTCAAGGATCTCGTTCTTCCGTAGTGTGAGCAGAATGCTGAATGCCGGGAGATTGTGCAGCACGTGTGTGAACACAAGGTCGATGAAACATTACACTGACAGAGGTCGTCGCTACACCAGTGAATTTTTGTCCTCAGTTCAGTAGTATTACAGCTTCGTAAAATAATTAACAACTTGGAAAGAAAAATTGTTATCGATAGTGCTGCCCTCTTTCCACTAAATGCAAAAGTAATTACCCACATATTTTATCACACCGCTTGTTAAGAATGTCCACCTGTATTTACCCTTTTACATTTTTACGCAAACTATCATATATTGATAGTGTTGCGAAATAAAACCATGTAGGAGTACTATGTGTAGACTCACGCCGCAAGAAACAAATCTAGTTGGTATTAGATTTGTTACTCTTTGGTAAGAGTAGTTATATGAATTTTACAAATTTCTTTTTCTGTTTGTGAATGCATTAATAGCATTACTTGTAATTAAACTGAAGGTTTTGCTAATTAACAATGTATTTGTCACAAGATTACTTTACTCAATAACTCTTTTTAAGTAATAAGATGTGAGTAACATTGTATGCGTTGCTTTCCCGCGGCGCGGAGTGCCATCGTACAGGTTGCAGTTCTGCCGCTGAGTGGTCGTAAACTGTAGCATGTGCACTGCGTATGCGTAATGCAAGATCAGTTTAAGCGGCAATGTAAGGTTTTATTGCATGTTTACATATGTAACGTGATGCAAATTTAAACCTATAAAGCAGAGAAAATTCACAAATTATGCGATATAAGATTACGTTAGGCATTTCATGTACAAGAATATGATATAAGTACTTATTTATATCTTAGATATATCGTCATTGCGTGATTATTATAATTACAAGTACTAGTTAAATTGTTACAAATGTCAATTGTATCAAAATATTAATAAATCAGTTTTGTTTTTTTGCTATAATTAAAACAAATAGTTTTGCTCTTGACCTCTGAGCGCGGGTCGCGCGTGTGCCGCTCTGACGTCACCGAGATGACGTCACCGGGATGAGAAAAGGACAGGCGAGTGGCGTGGCGTATCGTCTTGAACCACAGTTTGAATGTGAGACGTTCGTTTGAGGGATCCAAAGACATTTGAGTGTCTAGTATGATATAGATAACAATATGCAAACTATAGCCCCTCGCCCCGCACTCCGCGGCGCGTCACAGCTGGCTGGCGGCGACCGACGTTAGTTCCGCACAATTACTAAAATACTGGGTACAAATAAACATAAAGAATGATACGGATCAAATGTTCTATAATGACATAACGTTACATGTACGATGGTAAATTATTTAATAAGTATTTTTTGTTCAATAAAGCGGAACGAATGTCATGACATGAGGTCATGCGATATAATATACGATAGGTGAAATTGAGACCAGAGGCCTTATTGTGGTCGTCGCCGTCGCCGCTATTGTGTGGATGAATTTCAGCTTAAACTCAAAAGTCACATCTGGACATCGTTGCTATAAACAATATGGAGACGCGGACAAGCTTCATCAATCACTAGTCGCCGGTGAGAAGTCAATCAGCTGTTTGAGCGGCGCCCCCGCCTCCCGCTCACATTCCCCTGGCCCCTTTACCCATTTACACACGTTAATAAAATACACAATTCAAAATGGAGCTTATCTAGCGACAATATGTGAACAAATTTAAAAGTTTAATATACTATTTTTACGTACTAAAGTGAACTGCAGGGTTGTCAAAAGACTTTTAAAAGCGCAAAATGCATTATTAGACAATAACGTGTATGGTTTTTATTACATATGTGTAACTATAATGCTGTGGGTGTCGTGCACTTTGCGGCGATGGGCGTCTGCGCCGGCGAAGGCCCCGCTCTTGCCGGTAATTACGAAACATAATAGGAAATTCGGTCAAGATCGGCAAGCAGTCTGATCGTGCTGCAAAAATCATTTTTACATCTTTAAATCGTTGGATATTTACTGAAGTAGTTATTTATTGAAGTATGAAACGCTAATGTGCCGCGAGAACCGTGAAGGCTGCTCGGCGCGATAATGTTCATACGTATTATATAATTTAATTTTTTATTGTTATCAATTCGTTAGTAATTTTATAAACGATTTTGACATTAAATATAATAAAAGTGTATGTAGGAGATTCTCTTATTTACATTTAATCTATACTATAATATAATAATATATTATTATATAGAGAAAAGATTTGTATTTTTGGATTTTTGTATGTACTGAAATAACTCAAAAAC
>DVQH01002375.1:0-10173 GCA_018231625.1 Papilio phestus | reverse complement strand
AGGGAAAAAAGAAGATTGGAGAGGAAGAGAGTGAACCAGCTCAAACTCGGCGATGTAGTTCTCAAACTCATGATACTCGGTGACCAATCGACGTATGGCAAGAGTCTTGGCCTTACGTCCCGAAACGGCAGCTCCCGTGGAACGTAGTTGCAATGTGTGTCCATTGACGTGCACGGTAAAACTCGCTCCGTACCACTGCGCATCTTCACTGCGCATTTCGTTACGTGCCGCACGTAGTCGCTGCAACGATAACGACCATCCCTTGCGTTGTCCCACCGCAATCGCTCGTGCCATCCAATCTCCTTCTACCGGAACTGCTCTCTCATTGGGCCTAGTAGAGACTTTTTCTTTGGTCTTTGAGCAAAGACGCTTCACGTTTTCGTACATGCTACGCTGATGAATCAGTTTTGCTTGATGATTCGACATGTTTTGGTTTAGGTGAGACATGAGTGTCAATTGAGTTAGGTTTAGTAAGAAAGGTTAGTGTGTGTATTTGTGTCTCCAATATGGAAAATAAAAAAAAATTTCTTGGTCGAGGGTTGGCTTTTATACTAAACGAACAAAAATGTTCTTATTCTGGACACTCCCTTTCTAAGAAAAAGAGAAAAAGTAAAAGTGTCACGTTGCAAAATCCCGCCTAGTTTTCTAAAAAGAGAAAATAAGATTTGAAGAAAGAGCAGGATGGGTGAAAAAAGAGAAGTTGAGTGGAAAGAAAAAGAGAGAGAGAGATAGAGAGAGAGATAGAGAGAGAGAGAGTAAGAGACGCTTTTTTTGTCACCCAAAGATTCCGCCCAAAAATGTCAACAAGAGGAACATCATCTTAATGAGACTCGGAATCTTTACTTCCACTCTCGCTCATTTTGACTTTTACTCTCCCTCTATGTCTCCCTCACCTTTTTTTCACTGCAAATTACCGCTCAAGAAGAAGAAAAGTCAACACTGAGGACATCACCTTTCTAAACGAGACTCGGAACACTTAGGACAACAACCTTTCTAAACAAACTCAAAGATGCTTCTGTCACTTTAAGACGTTGCTTCTTTTTAAAAAATTATTTTATCTTGTTTGGTCTCCTAAAACATTATTCTATGGTGTTCAAAGTCCTAAACTATGAAAACTACCAACTATCTAATCAGGATGCACAAATAAGTGGTAAGTCAACTTTTGAGAAATTCAGAAAAATAGAAATGGGAGAAAAACATAAGTAAACAAAGAGGACTTTTTGCTTTCCAAACTAGACTTAAAAAACTTTCTTTTTCTATCTTTATTTATTCTTTCAAAAACAAAGGTTTTCAATCTTAGACAAGATACATAAATAAAGAGTAGAGTAACCGTCGTTTTTAGAGGTGCAGAGGGTACTGTACTTCTAGGCAACCAGCACCAGAGAAAAAGAGAGAGTGATGGAGAAAGAGAGAGAAAGAAAGAGAAAGAGAGAGAGAGAGGGGAGACCGGAGATGGATAACCCAAGCAGTCTGATAGGGACTTCTTACTAACAAAAAAAACACATAAAAACATCTGCAATAATAATAACACTCTACCCAATGCAGTGATTTTGTCTTCGAAAATAATAATAATGTTTGTGCCATCTGGTTAAACTACCATGCAAAAGTTAGCGTACAATAAGCAAATCGCCAATACAGAGGTTTGTTGTGATTTGTTCAATTAGCTATTGCCAAAAGGTCGCCATATTTTAATATTCATATTAAATTATTTATATTTCAAATAATTAATTGATAATGGCAGGCACCGCTATCTCGTGTTCAGGGTTTCACATAGAATAAGAAGGGAAAGCTGAGCTCTCGCCTATGAGCAGGGCGAGAGAAGTGTCACGTAGGTTGTCAGGCTTGCTCGAGTTTCAATGTCCCGATTCTCGGGCCCCTTTGGAGCCTGGGACACCAAAGTCTCATCAAATTATTCTTTCCTCAAAAGGATTCTTTTTGTAAAGTTTCAGCTTTTTTGGTGCCTGGGAAGTATACTAGAATTTTTGTGAGGACAGACAGACAGAGAGACAGACAGAAACATGAGATTAATAGCAGGGTTTTTACAGCAAAGCTGTCTCTCGCCCTGCTAAAAATAGCTGAACATTAAACATGGGACATAGAACATAGAAAACCACAACTATATTTTCATTAATATATAGGAGAAATAATAATATTGTTGTTTTTGCCAATTTTCAATAAAATTTAGTCAATTTCATAAATTGTATAGTATAGATTATATGTATAATTATAAAGTATTTTATGTATAGTTATTACCGGCTAAGTGTTGCTTTGCTTAGGCCAAGTGACACTCTGTCTAAACAAAATAACACTTCATCTAAGCCAAATTAAAACCAAATTTTTAAATTTTACTAGTGAGTAGGCTTGGATTTTGGCAAAACTTACTTAGTCAATGCAAAGTTAAATAAAATTCATTAAATTTAAAATATTACTTGATCTAAGACAAGTGTTACTTGACTTAGACAAAGTGACACTCTGGCGATTTGTCTACTTAGACGGTAAAATAGTCATATATAGTCAAAAGTGCTTGTTACATACAATATACAATATATAATATCTACTAATAGGTACACTATAAACAAGATTGGCAGTAAAAACTGTAAATTATATTTTAGTATTTAATAATAAATGAATACTCTTATTGTAGTTATGCTGCCTTAAAAAGCACTATAATATATAGTAAAGTTTTATATATTTTCTTAAAATCATTAATTAAATAAGAAATTTCATATTAACTCATACTATTTGATACTGTTTACTATTTTTATTTTGTTTTAAAATTGGAAATTTTGATTTTATTGAAGTTTTAAAACAATAAAAATTGTTTGCATTAGTTTAATTGTGCATGTTTGTCAATTCAAATAGATTTAAAGATTGGTTTAATATGTTTGTTATTAATGGTTTTGTTATATTTGATATATTGTCAGCACATACAAGGCAAGCATCGATTGCCAGATGAAAGCAATTGGGATTCAGTGTTCGCATCGTTCGGCGGCACTGGCATTCTACCAACATTACACCGCTCAAATGGCAGATTCATTGCTCACCGAGCATTGTCTGATCTACACATACAGCAATCAGTGTCATCACCAGACATCTCAACAATTGATCAATCTCACCGAGAACACGTTTTACAAGGCAAACATTTTGAATGCCAAGTCTAATTATGCTATAGTTTTACCCTCATTTTTGTTTGTTATTTTCAACTTTAGCTTCGGTATTTTGTTTGTTATTATTGCTTAGAACTGAAAGTATATATAATCTAGTATCATTAGACTTTTGTAGCTTGATAGAACTTGTATTTCGTGTTTTTTTGTAATAACTAGATCTTTCAACATCTATGAAATATAAATGATTGATGATTGATTAATTTTGAATTGAATTGATTAAACTAAATTTTTGTTTGAAATTCCATATAAGTCTAAGCTCAAAATTTCATATTTAAAGGATATATCAATTAATATCTATTAATATTCATTAAGATGCTCATTTTTTAAATATAGATGATATAAAAGTGTACAAGCAAAACAAATGATGTCTGCATTTAAGTAAAGTAGAGTAAAGGGAGAGAGAAAGAGATTGATGGAGTTAAACCACGCAAAGTAACCCCATTAGTAAGATGAACTAGAAATGGTAAAAAGTGATAACACACTCTAAAATGCGCAAAGTGAGTGTATCCTAAACGTAAAAAACTTGTCAGATGAAAAATATTTATACGATCCCATCCATAGACATGTATTATCCAGAGATGTTGAGTTGCGATATCTTCTTTCAATTTGTACAACAACAACAAAAACAAAGTTGACAAGTATGATTTAAGTTATCTAAGATAACTCTTTTTTTAGTAAATACAATATTTAATTCATCTGTTCATTTTTAAACTTTTCCCTCTTTGTCAATCAATCAAGACAATTATGACATTTATGTACTTTTTTTGCATATCAGTTTTAGAAATACGACCAAATATTTTCCCTAATAATAAAAAATAATTAATTTATTAAAATGTTTTAAATAAATTTAGAAAAAAATAAATATGTTAAATTGTTATGTGTCTCTTCTAGTCATATGTCGGGCCTTAGGAAAGCATGGTGTTTTAGAATATCTAGTTGATCTAGTTAAAGCGTAGAATCTATGTAGAAACAAAAAGTAGAGTGGAGTGTGCTGCCGGCACCACCAAGACATTGACGGTACGCGTAGGAGTCAATCAACACTTATCGCTTTTTCATTGCTCTTCATCTAGGCCACTAGCAGTATTCAAACAGAGCCTCCGTGGTCTTTACTCACATGATGTTACCGTGGCGGACACAAATATTCAAGAAATTTAGTCAAACGTTCAAACATGGAATAAATCACTTAATTTTTATAAACTTAGTCTACGTCAAAAAGTCGGATACTTTACCCACCACAAATTTTTTTATTCTTAAGCTTTTCAACACACACTTGCACACATACATTTTAATTCTATGGTTTTAACCTTGCCTCCCAAAACATTTTTGCCTTGATCAAATATGCCTGAAACCATCATATCAAAACACAGGCTAGTGCTATCTTTAAATAGGCTCACATCAGCCTCTACTCAATTATGTTGATGGGTTCGGGACCACAAACGATTGAGTCCACAGTGTTTTTCGAAGGTTTTCTCTACATCTACATTTTGTTGGCCAACGTTACCTCGGACAGCAGAGAGTAGTGCACTCAGGCAAATTCGATTTTTGCTTTTCAAGACTGGTAGCGGCAACTAAGGTCACTGCACTACCGCTGCTTGGGTTTTGTCCACAACAGTACAAACCCAACCTGGGTTGCAATCAACGCCATTTCTTTTCCCAAGACCCGAAAGTTTAAGTAAATGTGTTCTACAATTCTCAATAGTGGCTACCAAAATCAGACACACGCAACCACATAGAAGAGAATTGGTGGCGACAGTTGACTGGAGTTCTCTGTGCCTTGTTGTCTGTATCATGTGTATCATAGTTATCATGTCACGGTTAAAGCATGTTCACAGAGACTATGACTCGGTGACATCTTATTGAACTGCTGCACTTGGTTAGCGTTTTCAATCTCGAACGATTGTGAGTTGTCCATCTAGAGCGAGGTATCATCTTAGGCTATGTTTGTCCGCTCTATGACAGCATTAGTGTAGGCTACGAAAAATTGTATACCATGAATCTTGACTAAAGAAGGTCTACAAATTACAGATAGATCAAACGATGCTGCCTTGCCCAAGTTCCCCAACAGATGAATGTACTCCTTGAGTGACTGCAAGAAGAACCAAGATGATTTGGGATTGTGTAGTTGAACCAATGACATCGTTTGCACGTTGACCAATTTGTTCTAATCTTGTTGACACTAAACTCGGTGCTCCATGCTTGTATCTGTTCAACCGACATCAACCAACAAAAACTGATTGTGAAGCCGTACGTTTGCACCGGGGAGAATTGCATTTCGGTCAAAACGATCTCGCTTGCACCCTTACAATTTCACCTCGCACTTCGAGCCACAAAAATTATTAACTACTATTATTATAACCCAACTATTATATAATAAAACAACCCAATTTGTTTTTTTTGAATTTTATTGATTATTAATGCATATATATGTAATCGATACAAAGTGATTAAACTTACTAAATATAAGTGCATTACATTAATATTATAATTAAATTTTTGTTTAAAATGCAATAATTATATTAACGAACAAAATAGTGAATAAGATAAAATAATAAGATAAAGCAAATTCGGTTTAGGAAAGCGTAAGCTTGGAAAATTATCTTAAATAGAAACAAAATATTGCGTAAAAATAAAGATTTTCTCTTTTTTGTACTTGTGAAGAAAAAAGGAATCATCACCTTTAACAATGCTGGTTGCTTGTGTGACCAGAAAGAAACACAGAAGAGAGAAAGAGTGAATAAAACGTCAAATAGGTTTGTGAATAGGGGTTGTATTAGAACAGAGTTGTCTTAAATGTCAAAAAATAACTTGATTTAAAGTAAAAATAGTCGAACCACAGCTTGACTGACCACGAACAACAAAGTTGTGTTGACTTGAATCACACATGTTGGCATCAACACCACAGAACACAGATCAGCAATACTTTGATTGGCTTCGAGTGATTGGCCAAAAAAAGAGAAATCAATTAAGAAAGTGTGATACGAGAGGGAGAAAGAGAGTGAGAGAAAATATGTGTGTGTGTGAGTGTGTGAAAGTGAGATAAATGGTTCATTGAACAGTTACAAAGTTAACTACAAAGTTAAGAATATGACTATTATTTGATTCACAAAATAAAATTGAAATGTTGTGACAAAATCGTAACAAATAGAGACTTGTGACATCATTTTAGCTAATTAGCAAAAATAAAAAATGAATAAAAGAGTATTGCAATATTGGTAGAATACAGATATATAAAAGTGGTAGGATTAAAATACTTATTTTGGTGTGCTAACACAATACTATCTTAAATAAATATGTAAAACTTAATCTAATTAAGTCATACTAGCTAATTATAATATAACGTTGATAGTATTGTAAAGACAAAAAACAACATCCATCGTGTTGAATATATTTTTGAAGTGGATATGGTTTTAAGTTGGATAATGCATTTGAACTTACACCAAAATCAAACTTGATGTTTTAATGTTTGACGCAATTACAATTGATCACACATGTCGATAAGGCTCAGTCCAAGTTAATTTTGGTCCAGTTGTTTGCTATCCATATTGTAATAGACTGGTGGCTTTTCAGGTTCTTCTGTCGTTTTCGTAGTTTTGGCACGTTTGGGTTTGCTTTCTTGAACATCTCGGTTCAAAAACATATTCATACAACCAGTTGGCTCATATCCCGATTGATGCTCATCCTTATTGATGCTTTCAGCTAAGTAAACCTTCAGTTCATTACTTAGCTCATTTGACTCTCGTTCTTGGATTATTTTATTACAACTCGCAATAAAATCTGCATTATCTTTCGCTTCCTTCTCTTGTGCTTCCAGTTTCTTTTTTTCTTCAAATGTATGCTTAATGTGATTCTGAAATTCAACAGGAATATCTCGTTCCATTTTCGTATTCTGATTTGAAAGTGCTTGGTTTTGAGTTTCATTACCCAGAGGGTTCAACTTTGGGTTTGTTGATGATTCATTCGAATCTTGTGATTGCAAATAACCATTGAAAGCCTGGTCTTCTTGATCTTGATCAACCAAAGAATCATACTCTTCAAAAACTTCGTTAACAATTTTCGAACTTTCGATTTCGTTAATAAACATATTGTCGTAAGTAAAAAAGAGATCATGCATCCCTTCGCCTTTGAAGGCAGTCACAGAATTTGAGATCACCCTGTTGAACAGGTTGAAAGTAGGATCACTTCGAGCAAGTTTTTCCATGTGACTCTTTTGAGAGTTCAATGGTTTGTCGTGCAGCACGGGCAAAAGCATCTCGCGTTGAAAGAGACGAAGATCGTTGAAATTCAACTTGGCCAGCAGTGTGGTGATGAACGGATTATCCACTTGTGCTCCAATCATTTCAAGTAAACTCAAACGGTAGGCGTACTCCGAGTGATGCAGCTTTGACTTGAATACAAAATTCAAGTATTGCTCAGGCATTTGCATCCAGTAGGCGTGAAACAGTCTAAAAGCATTACTTCTCAACACGCTCATTTGGTGCTTGATTACAAATTTGGACCAAATAGACATAAAGTTGGCGTTGTCTTCGAGCTCGTCGACCACAGCAAACGAACTTCGTGAACTTTGAAGAATTCGATTCAAGCAAGCAAAGGCAAAGTCATGATCATTATTGAAAGGAATACTTGTGGCCACTTTGTGGAAGGTTGCCGTGTCAATGTGATGAATATTTTTGGTGTGCACGAAGTATGCGTAGAGATACATCACGTATGATGGAGCATTCAGGTTCAGCAAATGAAGAGTTCTCATCACTGTGTTGTGTGACTATGGAGAAAATTAAATTTACATTAGTTCTGCAAGTATTAGTGTAAATTAAACAACTGATAAAATATTCAAGTTATCTTTGCTAACTATTCTTGTTTAATGTTAAACTGTAATACTAAACTAGCAGTCAAGTTTAACAAGAAAAAACTTAAATATACTTACGTCAAAAACAGTAGTACAGTCAACACCCATAGCTTTCATTTTCTCGTAAGTTTCTTTAGATAGATAAATTCGGCGGCGATCACCTTCCGATTCATTCGGCTGGTGCAGCGTCATAGCATAAACCACTGCATCAAATGGAAAAGCGTTGAAATTTGGATAAAACTGTTGACGTCGTTTAGCCAGTTTGACAAGACCATTGGTAATGGTTTGATCGCACGAATAATGCACGTGAGCATCAGGCAAACTAAATCGCGTTTCGATCAAGTTGAACACTCCATTATTGACAAATGAGTCAGAGGAGAGATCAAACATGTATTTCTTGGTTTTGAGTGTAACCGGGTGGATTGAAACAAACAAGCAGATTTCTTCCTGATATGTTGCATACATAGTAGCCACAAGTTCTTGGTTTGGAAAAGGAAGAACAACATCCATTGGTTGATCCAACTTAAACTTGTGATCTACACGGAAAAATCGAACCACCCCTTCAACTGAACGAAGAAATACGTGATTGAATGAAATTGCCACTCTGTTTGGCTTAAAATTCTCGTCAATTTGAACTTTCCTAGGTGTTTGCCAACAATCAGCAGGACTATCGGGATCGGTTTGAGGCAAATTGCCCCACATGAACACCTCATGTTTGGCATTGATTGCCACTGTAAAAGTGCTCGACACGTTAAAGCTGATCACATCAGTCAGGAAGATGCTGCGTATACAATCAGCCTCGCCACTCAACCAGCCATAATGTTTCAGTTTGCCGGTTTGATCGAGTACTGACGCGTGCCACGGGCCAGTCTTCACATCAACAATTTTGCGATCAACCAGAATAGGTGAAGCATGATGTTGCTTTTCTTTGCGACCAAACTTGGTCTTGACAAACTTTGGATCATTCACTTGCATGTAAGAGTTGCTACCCCACGCATACAAGTTGCCCGATTTCATTAGGCAATACACAAAATCTTGTCCAAATTCCATCTGGTCAACAACTTCCTTCTTGCTGCCCTTTGGAAATCGAACTCGTCTGGGTTGAGTAATCCACTTTTCACTACTGCTAACTCCAAGTTTGCCATAACGATTATTACCCATGGCGTACATCACTAAAACCTCTTTGATTTCTTTCCCACCTTTCTTTTGATTGTCTTCGATCAGAGATTGCCCTTCTTTTTTGCCTAGATCATTATCAACGCTTTCCTCTTTCTGGTTTTCATCTTCTTTCATTTCGTTCTCTGTCATCTCTTCATTATCACTTTTGCTTTCTCCACTCTGCTTGCTTTCATCGTTTTCACTTTGGACTCCTTTCTTGCCTCTTTTTCCTTTCTTCATCTTCTTTTTCTCTTCTTTGGTCCGTTTTTTATCATCCTCATCGTTTGGTTCTGGTTCTCGCACAAGGAAAATTAAGGAATCTCCATCTCCAAAAATGCCAAAGTTCTCAATCTTGTTAAAGAATACCTTGTCGAGCGCTTTGAGCATTGACCAGTAGTTAGGATCGCGAGCCTCATCATTGGGCTTGTAATTAGCAAGCATCTCCTTGATTTTGGCCTTTGCATCCTCGCCAGGCTCAACTTTGGTGAGTGCATTATCTCGGTTGGGTCGAAATCGAAACTTTGGATCCAATGGTCCCAGCTTCTGTTCAATCTTCATTCGAATGCTCTCCTCATCATCGCTGTGGTTATATAATACAGATTGAACTAATTAATTGAATAACATAGATTAAACATTGTACTTACACTGGCAAATAAGCTAGCATGAGCTGCTTGGCTGCGGGCAGTTTCTCCTCTGTTGATGAAAAAACACATTTAGCATTAGATATTAACCTAAGACTGTCATCTAGTGGTTAGTTGATGTTACTATTGGTGAAAAAAATAAAACCAAAATAAAATAAAATTTAAACAGATTGTCAAGTGTGCTTTTTTAAAACTACAACTTATGCAAATTAAATTTTATATTTATAATTATTCTTACAAGTAAACAAAACAAATCTGTAACTTTGAGCTTGAAATGATTTATATCCTAATTTACTCTTTATATCATAGACTTTAAAATGTAAAAAGATGAGTTCAGTATATAAATCATTTCAAAGTCGAGGTT
>DVQH01002374.1:0-10174 GCA_018231625.1 Papilio phestus | reverse complement strand
GTTTAACTTTATACCGCATTTACTTGTTAGGCTGCTAGTACTATTATTGCAATCTTTGGTTTTGAACACTAAACGTGAGTGAAATATCCTTAAAATTATGTTCCCTTTAATTTATTTATTAAAGGCTATTTATTCCTTACCATTGTAATTCACAACATCATCCTGATATACAACCTGTAAAAAGAAAAATAATCGAACCATTATTTCCATACAAAGAATTTTTTTTTTTAAATTTCTATAATCATTATCAGGCCTATCATTAAAAATCACGTGTTTATCATAATTACACATTTCGGCTCGTGTATATTCTCATCATTTAATACCAATATAACCTATAGAAAGATAACACTTTATCGGCACTTATAGATTGAGTAAACGCTAGAAAAACTTATCTTATCTCCAAAGTTAAACGAAGATATTGAATGCAATCTTTAAAAAAGCTTTCTCAGTTCTTAACAAACAATTCGAAAAGCTGCATCGATAAGAGCCACGTGTTAGAATCATGAGGTTTATCATGTAACTTTTAATATTATTGTTCGTTTTAATTTCAATTAATAGTAATTAGCATTACTCTTAACTTTAGAATTATTTAAAGAAAACTTACACATTCGAATTAATAAGCGAAATCTGAAAATTAGGATGCTCGTCGCACGAAACTTCAATGAAAAAGAAATCAAAGACAAAACTTTTTTACACAGCAGCATTGACATCACGGTTTCCCGCTCGGATGGATGCCACAGACTATAGAATAAAAGACAAGTTCCATATTTAAGTTCTAAAAATGAGTTTCGTGGAGGACTTTATAGTTTTTAGTTTCCTAATAGCTTTTTTACCTTATATCTTCTTTAATAATGTATTGTTAAAAAATTTTTTATTCTTGTTTCAGTGTTATCAAAGTTATGTAGTGATTTCCAGTAAGTTTAAATGGGCGCTAACTAAAATTAATTCGTTCGATAAACAGAGATCTTAAGAAATCAAAAGTAATTAATCTCCTAATACGAAAAAAATGGATTTTTCTTTTATTAATAAATGTAGACTTTAAGAGTAGAGGTGGTTACTGGTTAACTGTCTTGAGAGAGACTGATAATATTAAAGATAACAACGTTACTAACGCCTCGAACATTAAATTATTTTAGAACCATAATTACGACAGTTGTACGGGCTATAAAGGGTAATTCCAAAGTTTTGGCTGATACATGAGATTACTGGAAGTCTTCTTCATATCCAGAATCTAGTGTTGTACTTTTTTAACAACACACCTCTTTTCCTTCAGACGTGGATTAAGGCTGTCCTTAGCATTTATAATTTTAATTACAAAACCATTTGTTGTTAAAAATCAAGTGTTCTCTCAAAGCATACTTGAAAATGAAAACATTAGCAGCAGCAAAATGAAGCGTATCAAGTATAGTAAGTTACAAGGACATTAGCCATCACCAATTTGGCCTTGTACATTGATTAAAATCTGAACCAGTACGTAAGATTTCTCAACCTTTAAATCGAAAATCAGTTTTGAATTCGAAAATGAAATATTCTTGGTGGTAAAATTTAAATTAACGAAAAATACGATCGTAAACTGTGTTTAGTGGAGTGTAATATCTATGTTATTTCATTCCCAAATTTAAGGTTTAATAAAATACACTAAGAAAGTAAGTGAATAGTTATGAAAACTTCACCTTTAATGAGACAAAGTCCGAAACATTCCAATATTATACATTGATATTTTATAGATTATATAACTATTCATAATTGACCTTTGCTGTGAACTCAAAGGCTGGCATATAGCCACGTTTAAACACGTTATATAAATATCCATACTACTATGTATTTCTATCGATCGACTACATTGAGTAGAAATACATAGCTTAGGCATACAAGTGAATAAGATGGGTGGGACCCTCAATCAAGCAACTAGCCTATTTTATACCTAGTACGTCATGTAATTTATAGTAGGCCTGCATTTTTTGCGTCACACACACACGTATGATTAGCATTTCATGTGATTACGTCATGTTGAAAGAGGACAACATACATTTCATTTATAAAAAAAATTACCTTCACCATAATTTTTTAATTAATATTGTATTGATTTTTATTACTTCTTAAATTGTTAACATTTTTGTGTCAAAGTAATATTTGTAATTTTTAGTTTTAAATCAGGAAATCGTTAACGCACATGGGGTTTTCGTCGATATTGCTTAACTTCAGTTAGCATTGTAAAGCCACATTTTTTTTTTAAATGTGGCTTTACAATACTTTATGCTTTAGAAATAAAAAATAGTAACACATTGATAACCACAACTGGGCTTGTTTATTTTAAAATGAGATGATTTCTTACACATTTATATTTACTTAATCAGGATTGTTTTTTTCTTTTTTTAACTTTTAGACATTCTTCATAAACACTTATTTACTTATTAAAATAATGTTAAAAATAAAAGGATTTTAACATGTATTGCAAACAATTTTTGTATACATTTGCCTGATGTATTCACAGTTATGTAATTTGTACATACTTAATTTATAACAATGGTGATAAATAAATAAGGGAATTTACTTATTATGGTCTTTTTATTAAATAAAAAAAATACAATTTTTAAATCTATAAGTACAGTAACAATTTAGTAAAATTTACCAAATCAACACTCCAGTCAGACCTGAGATCAGAATTAAATTAGACCAATGTGTTGTGCGATTTGTATCCAGGTAAGCTTGAGTTCCCCGACCAGGGCAGTAGGTAGTTGGAATCATTTTCATTAGCATTCTTATTGAATAAACTTATTAACAACCTTAAATTATATCTAAAGTATTATACAATCATTATACCTAAATTGATTTCTTTACACAGCAGACAAATGTAATCAAAAGTGAATGCAATAAATAAAAAAAAAATTAAATAATAAAAAGATACCTTAATTGTTAGGTAAACATTACTCCTTAATCCAAAGTCTTGATTGAAAACAAATCATTATTTATATATTTTTTTAATTTTGAAATTTTAAAAACTACATCTAATACACAAATAGTTCCACTAAATAATTCAATGTGACAATGCAGATCTTTTAATGAATTAGAATCACATTTTGTGACATCACAATAAAATTAATAGGATTTAAGTTCATACAAAAAGTGTGAAGCAGTAGTTACCACAGATTACATAATTAAATGGACACCTAGATAGGCAATATACACGGAATTTACATCTTACCCTACATGTTTGTAATTTGTATTATCTTATTATTAGAATAACTTATTTTATCATCGACACTTAATTGTCACTAAATCTTTGCTTCCCCATGTTAAATTTTAAATAATAATGATAATGGTCTTAACTCTATTTACACAATACTGTTTTCTTACATGAAGAGTGCATCACTTTAAGGCTAGATTGGTGTCTGGCGTCAGTGCGATTTTTTTTTAAATACTATGTAATGTTATTTGCCTTTCGCAGTGATGGTTACATTTGATTTAGGCTGTGGAATAATTGTTATTTCATCACTAATCTTTAGAGGCTTTAATGTGGCATCTGTATCAGCAGGCTTGGCGGGTGTCGACGAGGTCTTATTTTTGTCCATAACTCGTTTAGCAACCACACTATGGGCTGAATATACATGATTCTCAAATTGCTTGTACATACCAAATGTTGCAGTGCATACTGTACATTTGTACGAGAGGTGTGCAGGTTTTAATGTCTTATTGTGATCTCTGGACACATGGTTCAGTAGTTTCCATTGGTATACTCTTCCACACACGGGACATCTACCTGCATCTTTGCCTTTGTTAGCCGCTTCCTGCATGGAACTGGTTACCAATCCATGAGCACCCAACAAATGCCTCTCGAGGCCCTGATCTGTGAAGAACCTGTACTGACATTTCTGACAATTCAGTGGTGGTCTATTGTATATCATTTTAGGATGAATTTTCACTTTATGTATCCATTGCATATGATTTCTCAATTGTTCCAAGTCTTTGATATAACCATCACATATTTCACAAATAACAAATGAAGCTTTTGAGTTTTGTGGAATCTGAGATGAGGATGGCTGCGGCGCCCTAGGGAGTGGAGTGATTGATATTTTAGGTGTTGCCGATGTATTATTACCAACTTGATTATTTTGCATCATAGGATAATTAGTAATAGATGTTCCCGTAGGATTGTTATGCATGATCATAACCCCACTGCGTAATATGGGTACGCCAGAAACCGGTGGTCGAACGGGGTTGCTCATAGGTGGACGGCCTCGTGGTCGACCTAATACTGGCATCGTACCAGTTAGGCTAACATTAACCGGGTTCTGCGGTCTACCCAAATTACCACCCACTTGAGACCTACTGAAGTTCTGTTGATAAGGCGCCATTATATTATTCCGAGGTCTGTTTAACTTTGGTATTTTTGCTGGAGGTTCCCACTCTAGTGGAGGTGATAAGTTAAATTCTGGCTTGAATTTCTTAGCACATGAAATGTGATGTCTGGCTAACTTAGTCTTACTGTTATCTTCAAAATGACAATTGGGACATTGTTGATAAGCCGGTGCTCTTTCGAGCCTACCCCTGATGTTATGCTCTGCTTCCATGTGAAACAATATATCATGTGGACTGCGAATCTCAAATGGACATGAATTACATTTATAAATATTATTCCTCATATGTGGTGCTTCTAAATGATGTGCCATTATGAGCATTGATTCCGTCTTAAAACTACAAAATTCACATTTCTTCTGTTGTAGCGCATAAGGAGCATTTGTCTTCTTACTAAACTCTAAGTTCTGAGTGAGGGATACAATTGCAGACTCGGTGGCTTTAGTACTTCGTCCGGATTTCTTTTCCTTATACAATTTCCTATTTTGGTGCTTGAGTAAATCACTTTGAACATATTCTTGAACAAGATTAAGGCCAATATTAATAAAAAACTGTCCAAGAGAGCAATCAAAGTAACTGTCACCTTTACCCATGAGCCCTTTTGATATAATACTAATAGGATCCTTTAATTCTGCATCATCTTTTTCTTTGATAACCACAGTATCATCATCAGATAGAGCATCCTCATCAGATTCACTGGAAGATTCACCATCCCAGGAATCATCATCATCTGTATTTGGTCTTCTTCGTTTCTTCTTATCTGGTTTCTTTTCTTTTGGTGGTTCCTCCACCTCCTTCTTACTCTCCTTTTCACACTCACCTTCATCATCACTTTCTGACTTGTCATGTTTACCTTTATCTTTTTTATCTGTATTTAACATTTTCTCCTGATCTTCTTTAAGCTTTATTTCATCCAATTGTTTGCCTAATTTGTCAACAAACTCTCTGAATGGTTTAATTGAGGGTTTCTCATACACATAAGGGACTATAAATGAAGGTGCTTCAACTACAAACATGTCATCGGTCAATGAGGGCAATATATTGGCCTGGGGCACAGCGGTTGTATTATTTTTTGATGAGGAACCACTCTTGGCACTTACCGGTGTGATTGTGGTGCCCCGAGCTGCTATACTTTGACATAAATTATGTGCATCAAAATTACTAGTTGATGATTTGTTTTGTACTGCTGTTGAACTCTTACTAGAGATTATAGAGTTTGTGTCTATGATAACTACAGTGGGTTCCTTATTTTCACCTTCATTTGATTTACTCTGTTTTGATGTGAGGTCTACTAAACTTTTAGTATCACTTATAACTATTGGCTTGATCTTCTGAGCTTGATTGAGGGGATCCTCTGCAGACACTTCTTCAATGTCTGACTCCTCGGCCCCATTCTCTACAGCTTCATCATCTTTCTTCTTCTCTTCCTCCCCATCTTTAGTGCTTTGCTGGGATTCATCTGAACTATCATTAGAGTCTGTACTAGAACTTGATGAGTCATCATCATTAGTCACTGCACAATCATCTTCATCACTAGTTATCTCATGAACCTCAGGACTTGGGGATCCTCCATTGTGGCTCTGAGGTTCAATCTCATTTTCTGATTCACTACTATCATCTTTTGGTTGACTTCCTTGTGACGTATCATCATCTCCTTCTGTGCGATCATCTGCGAAACCAAAAACAATCAAGTTCATTTTCAAGCTTATACACGTAAGACGAAAACGAAGAACTTTCATTCGCAATTATTTTACTCAAATATATTTGGCAGATTCAATGTATACGCTAATACGCCTCTTCCAAACTATAAAGGTGTCATTGCCGGTACCACCAACATCGTTAGAAGAACTTAAAGATGTCAACTCCTGCCCTAAAAAAGGAGTTGAACAAGTAGGCCTTAACCTAAAACTTACGTTAGTGAAGTGTTGACCACTAATTGAAGTGAAATTAAAACTTAAAAAACAAAATTTTATTTCTCTAAATACTGACATTAAATCATGTGAAGTATGAACCGCCATATGGGATTCCATGGCATTGGTCCGAAAACATAATTCTATCATGTTTGACAAAAATTATTAGCTTATTTTGAAACAACTATTTAAATGCAAATATTATCTCATTGATTAAATACCTGTAGCTGTAGATATCGACATTGTCTTGTGATTTTTGTATCAAAAATCAAAAAAATAGCACAATAGCACAGTAGCGGAAACCAAACCAAATCAAGCTGTCATTTTAAAAGGTTCTTTAAATGTCATGTTCAGTCAAACGCCGAGACGCCGCCACAATATCTTGTGAAGTTAGAAATATGGCTAATCTATGATTTATTAATTAAAACAAACTAAATCATAAAAAGTCTGTTTTCAAATACTTAAATCTTCTCAATTGGTTATTTTAATTAATGTGTACAATTTTAATTCGGAGCACTCTGATTCAAAATGGACACTTTAAAGAGCCTTTCTTAAAAAAAAAAACGCGGGGAATGATGAGAAGTGAGAGCATGGAGGGGGGGACGCGATGTCGATAAAGGAAAGGCGTAGAAGCGCATTTTAAGAGTAAAAAAAAAAAACAAATACCTATTATGACATCGTATGCTTTTATACGTTAATAACACCGAAATTCAAAAACATTATTTGTATTTTTCGTTATTTCTAACATATAAATTAGACAAAGTAAATATTTTATCTATATTGTTATGTAATTAATATTGCCTATCATACTTTGAGTCGCAAACATACTAAATAATAATAATGAACAATTCTTTATAAGTACTCTTAATCTTAACTAACCGCGTAACTGATGCCAAACATTCAAATTAACGAAACAGAAATGAAACAAAATAATTGAATAACATTCAAGAACTCTTTCAAAATAACACATTGCGCATTTGCTAAGTATTGTTTTGTATATTTTTGATAAACATTGACTAAACTACGATTTATAATAAATAATTTGTTTAGTGCCAAGATTTCAATACAGCATTTGGTTTTCAGTGTTCCTTAATTAAACGTGACAATGACAAGGCAAGTTTTGCCCCCAATATCAATAAAGCAGTACTACGAATGGGATTTTTGGGCATTTCGTATGACAAAACTACGAATATGGTAACATTGAGAAAGCTAGGCGCAAGTTCCGGTTCCGGTTTCAACAAAAAAGGCGGTTCATAGTTCTATCTACGAAAAGGAATACTTCTAAAAGTTATTTTTTATTGTAATAACTTGCACTACTTAATGAAGCAAGGGTCTATCTAGCTGAGTAACAACGAAAGTATCATAAACTTTCGTTTAAAGACTGATGCGAAACATTGAAGCTTGGCACACATTCAGACCTCAACGGCGAACGCGAAATCACAAATGTTTCTAATATATGAAGATGGCCCAACCGTATCGAGTTCTAAAGCTAATAATAAATAATTACGTATTTAAAAGTAAAATTCATTCAAATGGTAAAACAATACTTTATTGTCATGACGTTTTTGAATTATTTTAGCCTTATTTAAACAATAAATAAATGTTAAATCGTACATGAAAATCAAAATAATAAGTTTATACGTAAACTTAAGATTAATCTTCGTTTTCTTCTTCGTCCTGTTCATTTTCTTTTAACGATTCAAGTACTATATTTTCATCTGGTTTAACATCTATAAGGTTACAAACTGATTTCGTGTTAAATTGAAGTGCATTGTTATTGTTTTAACCTTCAAACTTTTCGAGGAGTGTAATTATTTATTTTACACATTTTTTCTATAATCTAACAAGATATGAATTAATACTTGAGATAAATCGAAAAACGATCAACAGAAGCCAGTAGTACAGTGAAAAACCCTTGAAGTAACTCAATAAGTGCCGATTTTTGGTATACTTGTACGGTGGCAGAAAGTTATGAATTCGATCTTCAAGAAATAGTTTTTGGATGGTTTGTGTCACCGTATTGTCATTGCAATAGTAGATCAATCGTTGTACGTAAAAGTTGTGAAGAACGGCGCAGACTAGAATGAGATGTGGAATTTGATTTAATTTGTATACTCTACACGAGTCTAGGTAGAAGAAAATTGAGTTGGAATCAAGACGTAAGCAGAAAATTGCTAGCCAGTAGAGCATACAAAAACAGTTGAGTTGATTGCTCTGCTCAACCAACAAAGTTCTCCAAATAGATTGCCATTGACACTGATCAATCTTGTAGAAGTAAAGTGACAGATGGTTTTGATGATTCAGCTCTAACCATTTTACGAACTTCATCGCCAATTGACTTTAGTTTATCCGTTGTGTGATACCACTAAATTAGCACAGTTCCATCAAATTAACTTTGCTCAATTTCGATTTTCACTGTTCCAAACCTTTTTAAACTCAAGTTTTAAATAAACTTTTACAGATAAAATTCTATCAACTTTTTCACTACTTATCAAAGTCAGATAATGATCTCTTCAAACTTATTTAATGTTGGCCACGTGGAGATGGAAGTTTTTTATTTTATTGTTTTTGAAAACAAATTATAAGTTATATCTAACTATACATAATTCTGTACAGTGGATAGATATCTTAAAAATAACGCTCCATACCAGACACCTGGCCAGCAAATACTACATATAGGATTGAACTCAAATTTGCACAGATTATTCGAATAGATTCGAAGGACGGTTTCCCAAATTGACATCTGATTCCAAGTTATCGTTCCAAAGATAATGGAACTTTTATTTTGTGCCTTTACCACAGCTTACCCACAAAGAGAGAGAATAACTCACCCGGACAACCCGCATGCTAACTTATGGCAGAGAGGAGAAAGGATTGAGTTACTCTCTCTATCTCTCTCTCTCTCTCTCTCTCTCTCTATCTTTCTTTCTTTTTCTCTCTTATATTCTTTCTTTCAACATTTGGCTTTTGGAGAGAAGGGAGTAGAACCGGCCAGGACAGTATTTTTCTCTCTCTCTCTCTCTCTCTCTCTCTCTATCTTTCTTTCTTTTTCTCTCTTATATTCTTTCTTTCAACATTTGGCTTTTGGAGAGAAGGGAGTAGAACCGGCCAGGACAGTATTTCTCTCTCTCTCTCTCTCTCTCTCTCACTCTCTAGTTTCTAGACAAATTTTCTATCTAGTCAAAATAAAAAGCAGAAAAGTCCCAAAATATTTAACAAGAAACAAAAGGTTTAAGAAAAAAATTTATTTATTTGCAATAATCAAGTTACAAAAACAAAAACTGTTACAAAAACGAATAAAAATAAAACAATGTATATAAAAAGAATTATTATAAAAATAAAACAAAATTGAAAAATATTACAGAACGGAAAAATATACAAAACAAAGGCAATTACAAACAATATATATAAAAAAGTATATAAAAATTGAACAGAATTAAAAAATATTACAAAGTGATAAAATATACAAAAAAAATACTTATGACTAGAATAGAATAACAAAAACAATGAAGAAAAAAGAGAATAAAATTAGGAAACCTGAGATAACCTGCTATCTAACACTAATCTAGTCTAAATAAATAAATATATGGATTCACAGCTATCCGAACTGATCAAGTTCGACTAGGAGTGAATTGCATTGGTGTGCCTCTTAGCGCATGGCATATCCCATGACCTGATGTTCTTTCCATATATCAAGGGGAATAGACCATCAGAACATGGAGACAGGCCATGCGAGCCCTCTCCCGAACGACAACGGATCACTCAGGAAACAAGAGCAATTTCAATCTACACTGAAAAACAATCTAATTTTTTAAGTGTAAACCAAAATCCCCCATTTTGTTTCCTAAAGTAATGACACACGCACAGAGTGTATGCGAGTGCGTCGGACACACCTTCGAGAGGGTTCT
>DVQH01002373.1:0-10174 GCA_018231625.1 Papilio phestus | reverse complement strand
GACATTTAGAGAGAGAGAGAGAGAGAGAGAGAGAGAGAGAGAGAGAGAGAGAGAGTGAGTGACCAAATATGTGGTTGTTCCAAACAGAGAATGTGAAGGAAAGCATTAGGGCAGACAGAGGCGCAGATGTGGAGAGATGAACTGCAATAGCGCAATGCTAACACTGCAGTGGCTTACCTGCGCGTGCCTTTTAGGGGTGGCAAAGCAACCACAGGTGAACTCAACTGGAGTCTTTCTCTCGCTGCTTGCTTGACAAGCAAGGTATTGAGAAATTAGACTTAGTTAATGGTACTGACCACTTTGAGCTGAGCCGCCAGTGACAGCGTTACTGACCAGTGACCAGTGACAGGCACGTGATTCATCAATCGATTCATTTTGTCGTCTACGCTCAAGAAATTACGTTTTGGCAGAGTGTAAATCCAATTACCGCAAATTTAAAGGCAGTCATAGAGCGCAACCAGCACCTTTAGTTAGATTTGATCTAGAGAAATTGCCTCGCGCATTCGAGACAACATCGATTGATGCGGCGGTTGTAAATTAGATATACACGAAACTGGTTATTTTGTAGCAAAACTTGCAGTCATACCATTAGGGATTGGATTACCTTAGATGAGCAATACTTGCATATCACTGACACCTGTGTGTAACACAATGCCTCTAAACGCCATTGACACAGGCAATTCTTTCCTAACTAGTAGTGAAGGTGAAGACGAGTGTAGTTGATTTTGACTCAATGATAGTGGAGGTGGTTACTTGGTAACTAGATCGTCTGGCAAGCTGTCAGAATAGATCACACCGCTAGTGTATTTCTCGCGATTCCTAAGTAAACAACTCGGCTAATGGTGTGCATGCAAGGTGTGGCGTTTAGACCGGCTGCCAAAGCGGCAGGGAGCATCATCATTACCATAATCCTGCCTGATGCGAGTCAGACACTCTCGTAGCGATGTGTCTCTTTGCCGCAATTCACTTTCGCTTTCGAGAGGCGGCAGTGCCAAGAGGTTGATGTATCATCACAGCAAAGTGAGTTGAACGCACTGAGCAGTGCGTCCATCGGCCAGTGGGTCCGAAGCG
The DNA here is from genome assembly GCA_018231625.1 of Papilio phestus. NCBI lineage: Eukaryota > Metazoa > Arthropoda > Insecta > Lepidoptera > Papilionidae > Papilio > Papilio phestus. The sequence goes on along the minus strand of DVQH01002373.1, from coordinate 9,103 downwards.
ATGCGCCACTGGCACTAGTGGTGTGCCTTACACCACCATTCGAGTGGACTCCACTCGAGTCCAAAGCCAAGCAAGAGCTGTCCTAATGGAGTCTAATCTCTCACCATCGCTACTCAGTCAACTGTTCTCGACACGAGCCCAGTTTGAGGATTGGCTCACAATTTGCCCCACCACCGAACTCAACTCACCAAAACAAATCGATCAGTCTCACTCCCTCACTCATTTACTTTGTATATCTTCAGTCTAGATAATTCCATACATCACAGCCACATGATGAGTGCGTTTTATCTATCCCCTTGGCTTTGTGTGAAGGAATCGAGTTTCGCTGATACGTAAGACAAGATAAATACTTCTCTCTGTTAATTATATAAGACAACAAGTGTGAATTTGACTGCTTGGCAAAAGAAGGTAGCGTTTGATGCACAAGTTAAGTGAACCGGTAATGCAATAATCAAAGAATGTGTTTGGAAAAAAGTGCCATGGTAAATCACAATAGAATTCCAATGTTTGATCTCTTCTACATTCCACACTGCAATTGTGTGAAATTGAGTAACCGAAGGGCTCAAAGTAACTATTAGTTGGTCAAGTATCGAAAGATTGAAAACAAGTGTTCGCCACTTTAATGATTGGGTGGCAAAGTAGAGAGTTAACCCTTTCTAGTAATTAGTTTTCACGCTCAAATCTAAATGGGTCAAGGCGGAGGACGCTCTGGTGGCGTGGTGCGACCCCAGTGAGCATTGTTTGGCTCTAACTGTGCTCGAATTGACTGGAACCCGGGCCAAGTGACTGATGGCGCGGGCGAGCTAAATTATGCACGCGGGCCAGTCAGTCTGGCTGCAATAGATCACCCATAGCTAGTTCAATTGTAATCGTTCACTCACTCGCTCTGTGTGTGCCACTCAGTCGGCATTGTTTCTGAGTCAGTGCTCACTATCTGTGAGCAACGAATGGTCCGACATCCAGCTGAGACACCATTCTCTCCTTGGCCACTCTTTGTCACGCTGTCTAACTCCACCTTCACTGACTCACCTTTCGTACCCAGACACCATCTTCGTGATTCTAGCGCTTTTCCACTTTACCAACCTTGGTTTGGAACACTTGGATGGTTTTCAACAATTCAAGCCAATCTATGATTTATCTTGTTTCACGTTGCGCCATCTTGCAAGAATTTTGTTTTGACTTTCAATAAGCAACTGTCTGATGTATTTGCGAACAATGTTTAAATGAATGATTGACATTACTAACACACACACAAGCAAACAAAGAAGAATCGTTCGGCTAGCTTCTATTTACTTTTAGTAGTCATATAGATTGGGTAGATTAACGCGAGCACGCCAGCAGTCAATTTAAAATACAATTCAGTTGCAATGAAATAAAATCAAATTTACCTAAACACATTACCGAAAACGATACCGTCCGTTTGCAATTTCGGAAATTAGATATGTGATTCGCCTGTGTAGGTTTAGATGATGCGTTTGCACAAATCTATTGCACAAACATGTTGATAGCAGTGTATTTCGTAAACTTGATTTTTGGGTAAAAGAAATTGTATTTGTCAGCATGATGGCAAAAATAAATTTTAACCCATTTTGCAAGTAAGCTGTTGCGATGACCTAATCATAAAACTATCTTAAAGTTACACTCGCTCACTCGCACATTTATTCACATAGAAAATTCACAAATAAGTACCGCTTATTTATGGACAAAAACAAAATAAAGTAATTTCAATTTTGATGATAATGGTAGTTTTGATTGGTCTAGGTGTTTTGTAGAACATGTTCCGCGCACGTTATTGTCCAGCGGCTAGCATCTTATTGGTGTTCTGCTTACGATCGATAGCCGTGGGGTTACTATTTGAGAAACAACAATGGATTATGTGGCATTGAGGTATAAAAAGTGACAGTGTTATACCCGGCTAGTACTAGCCTAGGGTAGTAGGTCTCGGTGGTACGCGTTGCGCGGTGACAGTAGTACTGCGTGATTGATAGTGCGATGTGAAGCGGGACATCACTGCACCATTGGCACCACTTTCCCACGCACGCTTGCCACCCACAGACGGCACGGACCCACATGGATCACTACTATAGTGACTGTGCCATCAAAAGGCCACTCCAATTGCCGCTCACCATTGTCAACGCGACCCTACCGCTACTTTCAAGTTGTAAGCGAAAAATTGTACCATTTTAACAATCAATGACCCTGAGGCATTCAGAGATACACCTAAGTAAATTAATGCTTAATGGCCCTCTCGGTGGTAGATGCTTGAAAACGATGCAGTACGCGTGCTGGGATGGTCACTAGGTGGACAAAGCAAATGTTCAATGAATAAACTTACTTATGTCAAACAAGAATGCTTAGATTTAAGACAGTTTATGTAATTGTTTCTTGGTATTGGTAACAAATTGCAATAACTAACAAAGCAAAGCTCTACATTCTAGTTTTGATCGATGTGATTGTCATGCAGTTATCGTCTTATTTATGGCCCATTCACTGTCACCATTTGCCATATGTTCAATGACTCAATAAATCTACGGATGGGCGCTGGCAAAGCAGTGCGAAATATATGGTTATAGTGAACATTGCAAAGCTACACAACGTATGTGTCCAACAAGTTCATGAATATTTAAGTGTTTGTCTGGTGATGAGCTTGACTCAAATCAATCGCTCGAGGTGTCGATTCGGTCAGCTCGTTTTGAGCCGCTTTACTTCGATTCGTTTCGATCCGTGTAGAACACGACGAGCCCGTCTTCAACAAGTCTCTCCTCTCGCTCACTTGTCGCGATCATCAATTATTTGATTTTGCAATTTCTTGCGTATTGTCGTCGCCGTCGTCGACATGTGGATTGAAATGCAAAGCTGGCTAACTGTGCAGTGCCGTGTCGAGTCACGTTATCTGTCGTCTGTCTGCTCCGGTCTCGAGCGTGGGTGCCTGTCTAGAGGCGATGAGTCGCCACTTGCATCGTGTTCACCTCGCCATTTATGGAGATTCACGCAACGTCGATTGCGACCCAGGCGATATTCAATTAGACTTTCTAATGGCAGCTATCGCCACTCAACCTATGTGAAGTATTGAGCCAAACATTAGCGTGGAGAACTGTGGCGAGCAAGCAAGCAAGCCATAGCATACCATCAAGATTGGGTCCATTTGTAATGAATACCATTATATCAACATAGGTCGAAAAGGTTACCAGGCAAGAAGTAAATTGTGGTCTCCTAGTGCACACCTATCAATCTCTGGTCACAGTGCCTGAGAAATCATCTCTGACTGACAGAAGCTCAATGTCCACACTTCTTCCGAGTTTAGAAGCTTTAGTATTAAATATTCAATTGCTTCGAAATTTTAAAACAATATAAAGTAAAATGCAAAAATAAGCTTTGTAATTTTAAAATTGCAATATCGAGTTTTGCTTACCCGCATACCAAACTACATTGTAAAGCCAACGTCTAATTGGTGTCGAGATGGAATTTTAGGCCATCGTCTTTGAACTGAGTATGACACGTCAACGATAAGTGCTCGAAATGGCATTCTAGCTCCGACCACCAGTTGCATGAAAATGAGGCCATGAGTAGCGCCAGGGAGATTATGCAAACTATGCATACATGCTCGATATGTTCGAGATGGACCCAATCGAATGATCTATGAGCAAGCACCAAATACCTGAACAAAAGCCCAAGTTGAGCTTGCATTGCAACAAGCAAAAGAAGCTAGCACAGAATCGCCGTCAGTAGATCTCTTCTCGCCCAGACCGGTAGGCTATAATTATTTTACTACTGGTGACCACGCGGGGCAAGGCATACAACAAATTGGCAATGCAGAGTAAAGTGACTGTGAAGAGTGCGAGCTGGCGCGCGTTCGCACAGGCCCCCAGCAATGATCGAAGGGCCGTTGGCTTCTTCTATGCAAAGTGCCGCCACCGCCGTCGCCATGATCGCTCTGGTCGCCTGGCCAGTAGCTCAACACGATGCTCGTTCTTAATGAGAATGGCTCTGCTGGCAGTGGTTGCCGTCTGGGCTCCCAGTGATCGCACTGTCACGCACCATCTCAGTGAGAACATCAGTGAATCAGATGTACCACTCTCGGTTCGTCTCGGCTTACACCATCCAAACCGCGGTGAGACTCCGAGATGTGCCATATGTTCTCTTGTCTGCTCCTCTGATAACGGCAACATGGCCACCAGTTGCAGATCACACTGGCAACTTGCGTATCATCTCTCCATTCAAGCATCTCTGCCATTTAGTCTGTCGCGTCCTCGCTCATACATCTTTGCCAAGTAAAGCAACGATCGATATAAATTCGCAAATTGTGCCTTAGGGTACAGCTTTCCTAAGATATAATGTAATTCTGAGAATTCAGCAAGAATTTTGCTGTTATTGTTATTCAAATGCTTGGACTTCTTCAAGATAAGCGCAAACAGCTTATTAGTGTTAAGTACTAGAATGATTAGCGCGAGACTCAGCAGAGAATTTATAAAAAACAAGTTAGAAAAATTTCTCAAGTTAGACAAATGATTTGTTCTGGTATAATCGAAGTTGTATCAGATTTCATATACAACCAAACTGTCACTAGAGACATTCAAATTTTTACAAGATCTTTTCGAGTTGTAGAGTAACTTGAAACATGTGTTCAATAGAAGCAAAATACTTTAAAGAAATATTTCAGCACGTGACTCTTTTAGGTCCACTCACGTAAAAACATTTGCTGAGAGTTAGTCATCGGAACTGCAATCAACTCAAAAGTCATGCTAATGTTACAATCATTATTATTTTTGACTCCGGATAAAGTGTCACCATCATTGAATGTAATCAGTTTAAAAAGTTTAAAAGCGAGCAAACAAACTGTTAGCAGATAGTTCTGAGGTTGTCATTCATCTTTCGTATCAGTAGTCGCTATAAACTAACCTAGGTGACAGCATGCACCCAGAATCATTAATCGATGTCTAATCTACAATGTACAGATGCAGTATTTCTGATTTCTTAGTAAAATCTTAGTATACTGCTAGCAATCGTACTGTCAGTGGTCACTTTGCCAAAGCATGTATGAAATCAGCTTCATGCCAGACTTGTCCTTTGTCCTCAGTCAGACCTTTTACCTGCTAAATTGACACAGGTGACATGTTTAGACAAACGTGGGTCTCTTTAGTTCCCAATTCAATGTGTTTCCTTAAACCTGTGTTTACTTAACTCAGTCAAGCATAAAGAATCAATCCAATTCTTTGCTTTTATCGCTAAGCAATGCTAGCAAGGAGCGCAATTTAAGTAGAAACTTCAAGGATTGTTATATGCAAATTGAGCCCTTTCGTGTTGAATATTGTAATATTTTACATTCCAATTCCATGCGTTTCTCATCGACTCATAATTTCCAAAATAAAAATCGTAAGTTACGGTGCCATGAAATGAGTTTTTAAATGAATTTTTTAAATTTTAAAAACAAATAAAACTTTACAGAAGAAAAAAAGAAAAACGTGATGCCAATTGGAGTGAGGTTTTTGCCATATTGGCGATCGGTCGCTTATTTTAGTAAAGACGATAATTGTATTGACTTCTCGTTTGCCCTGGTAATTGCATCAACTAGAACTTTGGTGGCAGTTTGTCAGGCGCACACCGACCATCATTCTTTCACTTGGGCCGGTGTGTGTGTGTGCATTTAATAATTAACTCGTTTGTCGGAATTACTAGCAGTCGGTGGGGCCAGGCGAGGCCAAGTGAGGTAGCGCGCTGCGCGGCGGCTGACACTATCACCGTTTCACGCTTATCGACGGCCCAGTCGGGGCGAACTACCAACTACAAACTGTAAACGTTCAAATGCTCTCATGGCTGGCAGGGTAGTAATGTGGTGTGGAGACAATCGGTGTCGGTCAGACCCCGCGCGCCGCCGCTTAGACTATGGGGCAATAATTAAGAAAACAATTTAGTGGAATTCGCGCTCTCGCTATCTCACTCTGAGCACTCACCAGCAGGTAGTTGACTTCCAACGCCGCTACACACTACTCGAATTCCTCACTTGGCACATCACTGCGCAAGCTGCCTAAACTTAACTTGACTTCTCAGCCAATAGGCGTCTGCACTCTTTGCTGCATGGCCCCACTGCAGTAGCACACATCGCTAGACCTGATTTACCCTTGTCAAACTTATCTAACCCCGCACAAGCAGTGGGACCGACTGGCTCCGAGTTATGATTGCTTGACGTGGAATGCACTTTTTCTTTCCTTCCAAATTCTTATGGTTAGTGTTGTCATGTTCGTCTTTGTCTAGCCGATTGGAATCACACACTTGTCTGCCAGTTGCAATCGGGTGATCATTGGGACTCATTATTTGCTCAATGAGATGTCTACCATTGATATAACCAATTTTAAACCAATTACCGACACTGAACAGTAATTTCGGCAAACCATAGAATATATGAAAATCCATTTTTGGATTGACTTTGAGATAAATATATTTGTGTTCAATCTTATATCATGCTAAAATAGTTATTTAACTAGAATTTTCTTACATGTGTGTTATGTATTTCATAAAAATTAAAAACCGAAATTGTTTGTGTGAATGTTTTTTTCGATGCTAATGTTAATCACAATTTATGACCAAGGTAAGTAGCATAGATATACCTATGTTTTGTTTTGAGTCATTGGCCAGAATCGGGCCTTTGGGTCGGTGGCATGTCGTGATTTTGTTGCTAGAGCTAATCGTCCGTGTTGGTTCGCGATCGTGAGTTATCGGTGCTGGGTGAAACACTATCGGGCCGAGTCATCACGACTGAAAGCCCAGTGCGCTGCACGAGCGAGAACATGCAAAAGATGAATGGATCTAGCTTCTCAGTGAGCTCACGGGGCCCACCGTAATGAGAGTCCTGAGCAGTCTCACTTGTTGCCGCCGCCACGCTAAGCGAACTACAACAGGCGGTGATGGTCACTGGCAGGGGCGACCTCGAATAGAGGTCAGAGGACAAACAAAGCCTGGAGGGACACGTGGAAAGTGAGTAGCACAACACTTGTGCCCACACAGACACAATTTGCCACATTTTTCACGCAAGACCACACTTGTTACCAAGGGTGCAAACAAATCCAAAACCCGCGCACACAATGTTGGGCTATCCAGTTTGCACGCGTGATGACCCATTCGTACTTTGTCTGAGTCCGGCCCCAGGCTCGGCACCACAGTCTCATAGACTCGTGAGCATTCCGCTTGGTGCCTTGCGTACATTCCACCCTCCATGTATTCACTACCACCACTCATTGCTAGTCATTGTTCAAAATCTTACTCGCAATGAACGCCTGTTTCTCCACTGGTCCTATTCCTAGGTCTAGTAAGTCGCGCACTTGGCCAAGACAAGTGAAAGTAGTGGGGTGCAGGTGAACACAGGGAAGATGGCAAAGGGTCAAGCGTGAGCTAATGGCGAGGTCAATGTGAGCAGTAAACCTCGAGAAGCGGTGAAAAGAGGTAGTGCTCCTAGGTCTAGTAACGAGACCACGAATACAAACCACGCTATAGTAAGCACATTGTCTCCACTGAGCAAACTGAAGGTACAAGGCGAGACGACAAACACCGCTATGACAGTGTAGCATGCACGAGATTAGCGATGCGAGAGAAGAGACGGCAACAAGACATGGTGATTGGTGCGAAGCGATGTGTCAGTCAAGCTACTTGACACTATCGGCTGATCGACCAATCACGCTCACTACGTCTCTATCACCCTCGCGCGACGAAACGCTCGCCTCGTGTCTCACCAGTGGCTTCTGAACTCATCACACGAGCTTTGCGATGCTATCAACAGTTGGAATTGTCCTAACGGCTGCTCCAGAGCTTTGCGGATTTTTCACAAAGTCTATTATGTCTGGTTATCAGAGTTATGTCTGACTGAACTGATGGTTCAATTGATATAGCTCATCTCAAAACATGAATACTCATTTACAATGTTGCTGTTGATCTAGAGCTACTCACGGAAACTATCACCCTTTGAAGAGAGGTAAACATCCTCATTGAAAGGATGGTAGCGCAATCCCCTTCGAACATGTACATCTACCTGCCTGCACAATGGGAGTCTGGATTCTTTGGCTCGCTTTGCCTCGCGTCAAGCAGTAAAGCCGTGTCATGCTGTGCGCCAGTCGCGAGCTTGTGTGATTCGTCCAATAGCAAGTGTGCGAGCAAGCAGATAATAAAACGAGTCCTCTCCGATGCCGTCCTCGTAGCTGGTTGTGGTTTGTTGACAAACACACACCGAACGGCAGGAGTACGGCCATTTGGCCAAGTCTACCTTTATTGCTCGGCTTAGGACTGCAACATGAAGGATCAAATGGCTGAGATTAGTCCGACTGTCTCTGTCTTTGTGCAAAGTGCCGCACATGTACTTGCTAGTGGATCTGGCCAAGCGTCCTGGCGCCAGAACGATAAATAGCGTGTTGTGATTGATTGCGTTGCAGCGGGGGCGTAATTCGTAATGCGTTCAATTTTGCTCGGTCCCATTTTCTCAACTAAGTCTAATGCAATTCCAACTTTATTTATCAAATGCGTAGTATTGCTAAATAAATTTATAAATTCATTAAAAAGGCGTGTGATAATGAATTCTAACAAGTTGAAAGTATTTTGGCCTAGTGTGAGCAACGAATGAAGTTGCAGACTACACGTCAAAGATCAATATACATCAAAAACCGGCTCCACGAAGCAAATATTTTGTGCAAACAGTGCTGGTGTAGAGAAATTGGCCAGATCCATGAATTTGAGCTTGAGGCGATGGGAGGATGGAGATCGAGTAGAGCCTAGTGACCCTCACTTTACCTCCTGCCCCTTCAACCCACCGAGCTCATTCAGCTTGCCCCCTCTGGTTCACCCTGCCTCTATCAACCCCGCGTGCTATCTCTCTCTCTCTCTCTCTCTCTCTCTCTCTCTAGCACGCTCACCTTTCACCTTGGCCCTTGACATTCATCACGACGAGCCTGGAGATGAAGTAGACCGTAGTGGGGAGAGTAGTGGCCGAGCTGCAACCATCGTACTATTCGTCCCTTGCCTTGCTTACGTTAGACGAGCATTGCTCGTGTAACTCGACTCGCGAGTGAGTGGCAGAGAGAGAGAGAGAGAGAGAGAGAGAGAGAGAGAGAGAGAGAGAGAG
>DVQH01002372.1:0-10179 GCA_018231625.1 Papilio phestus | reverse complement strand
CTTTTTAATTTACATGTATAAATTAACATTAATCTATGTATGATTAAAATATAAGCTTTCAAGTCTTATTAGTCTCAATGAAGTAAGCAGGGGAACAGATAAGAAATCGAATAAGGTTTCATTTGAAAACTGTACAATTTTATAAATATCTGGTGATCCGATTCTCATATAATAATATTGTAGTTTTTGATTTCAGTATTTTACTGTTATTATCACAAAACTTCTTCCACCTGTCAGCGGAGTAACATCACAAGTTACTTAAGATCGTGAGATGATATTACTTATTAACTTTATTAAACGTATAAAATATGTTATTTTTTATCGAAGTATCTCCTTATACGGTAAGTAGAATAATTCTTTTTACGATAATGAATAATCTATATGAGACACGTGTAATCTAAAGTGCCGTTATAGAATAAACATTAAATAAACAACAATGTTAATTGCGCCGCAGATAAAAAAAGAATAAATTTGTATAAGGTGAGTGCACTTAAGATGTCAATTACGGTCCCGATAAGCGATTGCATATTACTAATGTAACTCGTATGTAATTCCTGAATTATAATCGAGAACATTATGCCCATAAATAGAGCAATTAAAATAATAATATGTCGAGCCGCAACCTCGGTTGACTTGTAAACAATTTGACCCACATTATCGGATTGTTGCACAACACGCTCCGCCGCACCGCACCGGCGACTTGCTATAAAACATGCGTGTTTATCATTACTATTACATAGTAATCCGACAATTACGTGGCCATGCATTTATAGAGTAATTTTACGCTGGTTTGTGTATTCTATTTCCAATCTAATAATATCATTTTACAACAAAAAATATGAAACGGCTTACAACGATGACTTAAACGAACTACGATTTTAGCACCTCCAATTTAATTCGCATTAAAAAACAATTTGGACCTAAAAACTATTACAGGCAAAGAGTACACAAAAAAAAAATTCAGTGACAGATGGCGTGGAAAGTTATAATCCAAACGAATTAGGAATTACAACCTGTTTAGCTACAGTTGAAAGGTAATCCCTAACGTGTGTTCTTTATCGTGCAATAGCAAGCTTAGAGCACGAGCGCGAGTCATATTTATGTCAATGTTACAGTACATACGTGTACGGGAAACGCACACCTGTGTCGGTGCATACGAGCGCACGGCGACAGACGTATCCGGTGCGTTGAACCCGGTCCCCTCCCCGCCCGGCTCCCCAACACCCGCCTCCCCTCACCCATCCACCATTATATCTGCGTCTACTCAAGCTTACTTCATCCAGTCGGCTCTATTACTATAGGGCTATACAAGTACTTAACGTTCTGATTCAACATACACTCGGATAACGACATGAAAGTTTTTGCTTAAATTATTTCCTTAAATTCTACTTTCTATTTAACATATAAGGAAAGTCGAGGCTATAAATTATTAATAGATTGCGTACATTAATTAGAAGAAAACAGATAACAATGTTATAAAACGTCAGTTTATCTACAAATTAAAACTTATATTTATTTAGAATTGTTATGCTTTATGCTACAAACAAATTTAATGTATACCATCTATGTATTACCATAACTGCAGTTACTATCAGTAATAATAGATTTCATTATATTAAACCTTGTTTTTACTTCTTTTATCTATTATTATCATGGAAATTACTCATTCAATTTAATAAACAACAAATCACTATAACATGGAAGTAACACATACATAAAACTGAGATCACGTGATACACGGTCAGAGAATGTCCAATGACTACGCAGAACAGTATAATTAAATAATTAACTTCGCCTTAAACATTTAAGACGTGCCCTTAGTTTTTCAAGGACAATTCATTTGCTCGCTACGTTGTTTGTATTTACGGTGACTCAGCTTTATTAGCAACTATTTTATCTAATGTAACACGAGATTCTCTTTCTTGTTATTTTGCTTATATGGTTTAATTAAAATTTTAGATTAACATATAATGACTTGCTTTTAACAGATTCATTAAAATTCGTTTCAAGGTTACTTTTAGCAGCGTTCAATGAGCATAAGGGAATATAAATATGTCCCTAAAATTTATCGTCTATTCCACGTCGTATTGTTAATCTTTGTAACATTTGCGTAATTAAAACATTCTACAACATGTAACTCCAAACAAACCATATTTCATTCTCATCAAATAAACAACAAAGCAAATAATTTCACAATTAAATTTGTATTTACGACGAGACTAAAAACAGCCATGAGCCGTGGCTTATCGTGAAAGTGGTACTGATCAGATAATTTGACTGCCAACAAACGTTCGCAAATGGTGTATTTCAAACAAAGGGCGTAGTCGCTTCACAATAGATATTACTCAAATAATAAAACAATTGAAGTGCTCGTGCTTCTATACGATTACGTAAATGAATTTGTTTTATTAAAGAAAAATTCAACCTTTTGATCTTTAAAAGAAATACAAAGACAGTCTCACGACCTCATTATTCAAGCAGTTTCCGCTCTTACAGTGTTTTTATTTCTTTTGTATTATTTAAAATATGCTGTATCATTGTTGGACATAGAAATTTCTCATTAGTGCATAAATGTAGTTTGACAATGTTTATATTTACTTTAAACCGAAATAATTTGGAACTCTCTACATATTGACTTACAATAATTGTTGTTTAAACATCAAAATTGGCTAAAAGATGACAGTGGAAACCTTGTTTTAAGAGCAAAGTTACTAGCCTATCACATACCATGCATCGGCTTAGAAAGGAGTGTTACAGTATTGCCTAACACAATAAGCAATCTGTATAGTTTCGATTGTATCGTCTAGAGAGGTCGTTGCAGCGAGCCACCAGGAAGCTATTAGACGTGGCACACATTCGCCCCCGGTCCCTCATTCAATTTCCTGGCCGCTCCCTTCGATGAAGCGCACTCCGATGCAACTACTGATAGGGGACATACCAAACAACACAACGTAATACACCTTGTTGTCTTATAATTTCGATATTGATCACTTGTGCAATGTTCAACAGTGCAGGGGTTACCAGGTGTTATAAAGTTTAATCAAACTCCACCTTTACCAAATATTAGCTGTAGCTCTCGACTTCCTTGACGTGGAATTAAAAAAATGTGGCCTATGTTACTCACTGATAACGTAGCTTTATACTGGCGAAAAAAAAAATTAAATCGATCAAGTAGTTTTAGTGTTATTTCAATACTTAAAAAAATCCAAAAACATTAATGTTTCCTTTTTATTTGCAGATTTTTAACTAAACCAAACAATTTATCTCGTTAACCATACGGATATACTTATACCTATCTGGCGATGGTCATACAAAAAGCAAAATTTCCGTCTAAGCCAAGGTCCGAAGAAAAATACGTAACTCTTATGCTACAAAAATCAGTCTTAAGTTTACTGAATAATACAATCAATCAAACATACAATTTATATGGAGTAAATTCATGGCACTCAATAAGTACGTTATGTCTTTCTCCATTCTACTAATAAGGAAGTGTTTTAGGTTGAATAACTCTTTAAGATAGTCACCGCATGAATATTAAAGAAACAGGCTCAGGTATCTCCTACATTATCGTGTGTTAATTAACCGAGGTATGGTATCATTAAATCTTATGGACCAAGGCGTTGATAATATTTCGTTTTAATAAAACATTTAAGTAACAAATATGCAGCTATCGTACAACAGATTATTTTCAAATAATTAAAGTTAAAATGTTGATACTAGAGCTGCAGTTAGCTGCTAAAGCGAGCTGGCGGTGTACTGTCGACGCCCTCTGCCCCACTCTGGGGACATAGGACAAGAAGAGAAGAGAGCTGCAGTTCATGAGATTGGTTAAGCCACAGTTTCATACCATCGCGGCCTTTTATAATAAGCTGGCGCTTTTTACTTTTTTAATCCGTATCTAGATATGACAATACAAATGCGGTATTTGGCTGTTAGAGATAAAAACGTGGCTTAAAGAGCCATAATACTACGATAACTGAAAGAAAACTAGCACGTGATAGCCAAATCTACATACTGACGTCCATATTTGTACTGTAAATAGCAAAGAAGCAAGAATCAGCAGATCCTTTGATGTATCGAATGTCGACGGTTGTATCCAGATCACTTTAGGGGAATTAATTTGGGGAAATAATTAATTTTAAATCCCTAATTACGAGGGGCGGCTACTTCAATAATAAAACGTTTTGCTTGTTAATAAACATCAAGTAGACAAGCATTTTGCTTAAGCAATATTAATGCCCATTTTAATCAAAGTCGGCAAGGAATTTCCGGTTTACGTTACTCGGGATTCTCGGAGACCTTCTAACGATCCGGTATCAAATTTAATACCAAAATACCTCATTTTCCTCGATATTATATAATTGCCAGAATACTTTAGATATAGGTATAACATCGAGTAATAATAAAATATCAATATGTTTATTCTGAATAAAAAAACAATCACATTAAACTACAAGTACGTACTAAACGCAGAACAATTCTACACATCGTAAGCGATACCTAAATTGGAATACAATTTCATCGTAATGCAAATGAAGACAATACGATTGTTACTGTGTCAACACAAAATTAACCAAACCGAAGCTACAAACATCGACTCAAGCACTTTCGTGACACAGATCATATTTCAGCTGAACAAACTTTCTTTTATTTAACTATAAAAACGATCAGCAGAAAACATTCGCCGAGTTACAATAAAACACCTATGTAAGCAGCTCAAAGTTTTAAGAGCGATAAAACTACTGCATATATTACTAAAGGTTAGATCTAGATGTGTACCTACATTTTGTAACAAAACATTTTATATCATAACAAAGATAAAGAAATCGCTATTATTATTCAGTATCGTATTACAGTTGGATATTCGTAACAGGAAATTCAATTGCGACATCGTAATCACTGTCTCTATGAAACAATTTGTTTTAGGTATCGATAGAATTATTAGACGATTTACCATATCTTTATAATTTATATTTTATAAAGCAATTTACACGTTTAATGAATTTACTAAGTTTCGATAATCGTTTCACTCACGATTGAGCCAATCCATTCATGTACAATATAATTTTACATTCAACTAGGTTGTTTCTGGCAATAAATCCTTGTAGGAACTCTATACGTATAGAGAGCACAAGTCTAGTGTACTCTAGTCTAGCTCTAGACAAAGCACTAAGCGCATCCATCACGTTGCACGAGATAGATGCAAGCTCACGTCTTCTAATAAACGACTAGCGAAAACGTAAAGTGGAAACATAAATAAGGTACTTTTTAATCCAGTGCAAAGCCGTTCCATGTGTTAGTGTTCCCGTAGAATTTAACAATTATTTTTTTACATTTTGGCAGCGCAATCCATTTAACAGTAGCTAAAAACTCATTTTACACATTTCGTTTATGGAAATAGAAAATGATCAAAAATGATCAATTAACAATTCTCCAAAAACATATCAATATACAGAATATATAATAATAAAATAATTTACATAAGTTTTAATGCATTGAGCACGAATAATAAAAAAAATCTTACTATTAATATTCAAACATGCATATTATTATGGATTTAAATGTTTAAAGTTAAAATGAATGGTATAAGATTAGAATTAAAACATCTACAGAATACTTAATAGCTGTCATTTTCATCCAATTTAATGCTTATTAGCATATTGTAATCTTAATTAGTGAACGGGTTTGCGGTTGCTGTAGCGGTCGAGAGGTTAAAATTAGATTTAAGTATAATAATTAAAACGATGAGTCACTTTTAGTCACGATAAGATTTTGAATTATACATTCATACCACAATAACTTACAAAAAATGTAGAAAAAGTTTTGACAACTAGTTTTAAAACCGACTTCCAAAAGAAGGAGGTTATCAATTCGTTGTATTTTTTTCTTAAATCTGATATAAAAGTAAATTTCACACTTATTTGATGGATAAGAATAAAATATATAATACAATATATTCTACACAAAGAACATACAAAATATGTAAAGCTTCATTGGCTTACATAATAAAAGGGGCTCGGTTGAACATTGTCTCGGTTCTCGTGTCTAACCCAAGCCTTTATCAATGTCACGTCCCACCCTCTGCCACCCCTACGTAGGGGTACGACGGACAGTGGAGCAAGCCGGCTCAAACAAACTTAACTCGTTTAAATTTTGCGGCAACGTAACAGTGGAGTTGCGTGCGATGACGGCAAACTTCGGAAACTCGCTTTAAAACTTTCCTTGCCCTTCGAATAATTAAGTTTTTCAAATTATGTGCATTTAAAACAAATTCAAAATGGTACTTTTGAATTACACCAAATAACGAAATACAGTTACAGTCACGGGTTGTTAATTTTGTTTATACTAAAAGAACAAACAGTTTCATTAAAGTCATAATCTTTTTACTTAAATATATTCGACAACAAACAAAAAAGTAAAGCATTTCAATTTTGATTAAATCATAAAATATTTCAAAAGAATACTTCTCTTTATTCAGGATTAATTTACAAATTCCATTATCGTCAACAGTATGACTATAAGCATTTTTCAGAAATTCTATTAAAGTTTATACTGAAAAATAATTACTTGATATAAGAAATAAGAAGGTCAAGGAATAATTAAACGATCGGTATTTTTATACCCAGTCTCTGCAAAGGGCAAAACATTTTGTAATAAAGTATTGACAAACAAAAGCCTTGTTTAGAACAACCAAAAATATCACAGCGCAAACATGCAAAGTCAATAACAAGAGAAACAAGAAAGTTATTAAAAACAGAAAGTTATAAAAAAAGTCAAATAGTCATCAATCGTGGCGGTATCTGGGAGCGTTGGATGTGGCCAGGATAACCGAAAATAACTTGACACTACAGCGGGCACCTGCCTCCTAAATATGTATATAGTAAAGGGGAGGTGGGTGTAGCGTGGGCGCGGAAAATCAATATAGCTGGCGACGAGCGGGGGTCGGCGTACGGGGGGGACATCAAAACAGCTCCCTCGCTAGCTCAGCCTCAAACCATTGCGCCCCGGGCTGCCCGTCTCCCGGGGAAACCCTCCCCCTTGTTTGGCAGACATCGTCCTTGATCTACCCACTTCGCCCGGGCAACTTTAGATAAACAGTGTACCGTCCGTCGCACCGAGAATTAGGTCGATTATGCGTTTTGTTACTTTGTTATTACGCTTCACACTCGTCAACACCTGCGCAAACATTGTTGAAAGACTTACTGGAATAGTATTGGAATAGCGTTAAGTTTAACATAACATAACTCTACAGTGTTGTTTTAGGATTTAACTTTAGCGTTGGCAACGATTTACTTTTTTCTGTTACCCAAACTTACAACAGTTTTTAGTTTAAACTATGTTAAACCGTATTAAAATATATTTTACAGTAAGTTATAACTCCAAATAGAGATGAGAGTCGGGGAGAACACATAGGCTAGTCACTTTTGTTTTTTCAATTCTACGCGGACGGAGTCTTAGTCGAAAACTAGTAAACGATATTTAGAAAATTTGTTACTTCATCCTTATGAAGTATCGTAACATGAAAGTGAAACACTTAAAATGAATAAAGTAAATGATAATCAAGATGAATGTACAATTGTTATCTAAAAGGCATTAACAATTGTCCCGTTTGTGTTTGTAAACAATTTTACGAGAAGAGTTTAATCTCGCGACATAAATCCCCAACGACATAAAACGTAACTTTGTCACGGTCGGATCTAATAAAATATGCATACAATAAAGTCTGTCGATGTGTGAGTGCGTATGTATGTTGTGATGTGTAGAATTTTAATGTGGTTTTATTACTTTGCGTTCATTCATAGAAATCAATAAGTATGAGGAAGTTATTCAAAACGGCTACGATCGGTAATAAATTCAACAAAGGCGGTTTCTTTAAATTTTAATTACATTTTTATACAAAGGATGGTTTTCACCTGCGACTTTGTTGCACGGAGGGTGAATTTTAAAAAAACGGAAACATGATTACATCCAAAGTTATAAATTATCTCTAGCTACTTTAGACAATTAGGACATTAACTCTGAAAAATCCTTTCTTTGTATTCGTCTGAGTAAAGCAATGCTAAAAATGTACTACTGTTATGTTTATATCCATAAATGATAAGCATGTAAGGCATTCGAGATGGCACACAAGATAAGTAATCAAGGCTGCATTGTGTTCTCACAGGTTAATTTCTTAGGTCGCAAAAAATCTATACCATCCAGATTGTGTTACAAACATTTAGATTTTGTAGTAAAAACAAACTAATAACAACTAAAACAATACAAAAAACCTTTATATAATATAGGATTACTATTTATATCCAACTGTTAGTGACTTCCACATTTTGTTTTCTCATTGTTTAGAGAGATACACTTGTTTTTGCACGCCTGTAAAACCCCACGTTTACGTACGTTAGTTTATAAGTAAGGAAATTTGAGCTCATTGATTTACATTAGTCATTTCAAAAGCATCGGTCAAATCTCAAGAGAGGGAATAATAATTGTTTTGATCATGAATCATCGTACAAATTAAGACAAGACTATATGAGCCGCGTGTGGGAGTAAAATATACGAGCTTTGCTTTAATGTTACCGTTCCTAACGTGTATATATTACATTTTATATTAAATAACAGTAAATTCGCAAATAATCAAATTTAAAGCCACAGTTACGAGTATTTAAAGACGAATTAATCAAAAGTGTTTGGCAGCGCCATCTATTGTCGAATAGCGAAATAATGAATCAATACTATAATCACCTGGAATGGTTGAAGATTAGCATAGTCCAGGAATTGTAGCGAGCGGTCATGCAAGAACTCGACAGGCTGACAATCAGCTTGGAGTGTCACGTCCACAGCAAATAACGGACTGAACGTCTGAAAAATAAATAAAACAACATAAATTACACTGAACTCAAAATTCATTTTAGATCCTTAGAATATAAACGATTTTAAAAGTTTGTGGTTCAATGATATTAATTTATATATGAAGCTACAGTACATATTTCTTATTACTTATTACAACATAAACAATCAATAATAGAAAATACATCAACGTAAATGCGCATTTCGTATACGTTCTGATAAATAAAAAAAATGTCAATCTTTGGTCGTTGATGTTCACATTTTATTTGGCAAGTATAATAAACAAAAAGATTCAACAACACGTTATCATTATTGCCTTACCGAGCTATTCACTATTCATAATAAACGATTATCGTGACATCTGTAATGGTTTTCATGACCTCACTACATCCTTTCTCGTAACAAGAGTGATTACTCTCCCTTGACCTTATTTTTATTCGACCATCCGTTGAGTAAACTTTTATAAATTACGCAGATATCTTACAGAAGATACGATACGACGTAAATTACGGCCAATTTATATTTACGTAACATGCGTTTAATTAAAGATAGGGCTGCCACTTTTTCTGATCTGACTAAAATTCTTCGAGTTTTTATACTGAATAGTTTCAGGGTTTAAACATTATCTCACTAGAATTACAAGTATACTGGTAGTGAAATAAAACTACAGCTATGGACTAGATGTAGACTTTCAAGGTGCCTAGGTAGAGTACTTAAGAAAATATATAATAGATAAATGAAATCACAACTCTATTCCTCCTCACGAAATGAGCCTGTTCAATCAACCTCTTTCTACCCTCCAAATTTACTTCTATCAACCAATGGCTCAGTGTTGTCACTACAAAATATTCGAGTAATCATTTGCTGTTGGTCTGAATATTAAATATTAAAAAATGTAATTCTCGATATTAAAGAACGCTTACAAATTAATTTGAACTTAACTGGACTCTTACAGTAACCCTAGACGAGAAACAGTTTACAAAAAAAACATTATTTTCGTATACCACTAGATTTAGAATAATCCAAGAGAAAGAGTAAATATTGCTATCCGTAAACCGATGCAAATCTTTCTGTAACTCATGAGAATTATTCGTTTAATTACAACGGTTCTCTTTATGTAGCATTATTATAAAGTTTGTTGAATACGTAAAGAGTTCGTGTTTAATTCTCTTGGACTTTGATGAAATATTTTTTTCCCAGAAATTAAACATCACTGTATCTCTGCTGGTTTTTGCTAAGGTAATTCAAAGGAATAAATCCATTAAAAAATATCTATTTACAATGTTTTTCTTATTTAATTTCTTAGTTAATTTAATTGAAGCTCCTAAATAAATATGT
>DVQH01002371.1:0-10183 GCA_018231625.1 Papilio phestus | reverse complement strand
TCTTAAGAAAAGGGTGGAAAGGGAAAGGGACTAAAATTAGGCCTCCAGCACCACACTGATCAGACGAAACGCAGAATTGCTTCCATTTCACGCCTATTTTCTGTGTTGTCGTGGTATTACACGGGGCGAGCTAGCCGATTCATTCGAAGATGTTAAAGCGAGCTCTACCACTGTTAACATTTTTAACATCGATAAAATTTAAAGTTTTACTAGCCTGTTACAGTGGTAGAAAAATAAACCAGCGTCGATAAGACAATGGATTGAATAGAGAGCGTAAGATAGGTGTCGAGCTTCTAAACGTGTCTCAGTTTTAGATAAAAGGATATATTATATTGAGCATACCATCAACAAATTCAATTATTTGTTGGTCTGTCTTTTATTTTATATATTCTATTGTTTTAATAGTATTAGTTATGCTAAATGAAAGTATGCACACAACACAATTTTCTTGTCTTTCGTGGGTTGTGTTAGAGCGTTGTAATATTTGCCAAGAATCTAGTTTTAACTTTTCCTTGAATGTAATATTTTTTTTGTTCGTTAAACTGCTTGACGTCGATAAATTTAGAAAAATGAGTTGAGCAAATTTTATTTTATTGTATTTAAACAGTCGAACGCATTTCGTTAGCGTGTGTGTGCATTCAAATTTACATAGTATCGATCGCCACGTGTAGTCCATTGATTGATTTGATAGTGTGATGGAGGGGAGGGAGAGGTTTCATTGATCGGCGCGGGAGGTCGACCTTGCGCTGCGGCGGAACTCTCGGCCGCGGTGTGACGTCACCGGCCAGTATTTGAATATCGTCACGCGGTGTCGATGAACCGAGAAGAATGCATTGTTACGAAAACCGTCTTAGTGTTACAGGTAATCCGATGAGCTGTAAGCCCGACAGGACACTTTCAACAAATCAAGTCGTACTAAGTTTAGTAAAACATTGTATCAGAGATAATAGCAAAATCATAAAAACTGTTATAGAAGAGGCATTTTTTTTCTTTCATATGTATGTAGATACGAGCTTTAGCTAGAATTAACAACACAAAACACAGTAAATACGAATTGGTACAACCTTATTACCTTAATTGACTTGTAAATAGGAGATACAACGTAATCGTCTCAACCCACTTTCAACACAAACTTATTTGGACCACAACAAATTATACAAACCATAACAGCCGCTCATGCCGAATTAAGAAAACTTCAAAGTTCACTTACGACAAACACATGTATTACGTAAGTTAAAATCAATATACAGTAAATTTATTCATATCAGCTACCAATAACAATTTCACGACGCTATTTGAGTGAGACTGACAACAAATTTTCAATAAAAACTACCCACCCGGTCGTCAAGTACGGATAAGACTATAACAACGACAGTTAGGCAATAAAGTAAACACGTCTACCGGTACGGAATTAGGCAACTGCTAATATTTGCCGACACCTACATCCGCCAACCTGTTGTACGACAAACGGGGCTCCGAAAAGAGCGGACTTGCTCCACAAGCTCCCACGAATTTATAACAACGCATTACTACAATGTCGACGGCCCTGTTGTTCACATTAATATTTCTTTATTACTATCAGCATTCGATTCTTGCTTTATAAAACTCTCCAGTGATGTTAACGAAGCTCTTTGAAATTATTTTTTTGGACATATTTGTATCAAAGATTAAAACTTATATCCATAATGAGAGTAAAGACAAAGTAAACATTATGACATAATTGAATTCAACATTATGATATAAAATAATATATTATAGTTACAAGCTGTAATAGTAAAAAACCCGATTACCGCTGGCGCGTTTTTATCCGCTTTGGCAAATAGTGTAACCGTACCTTTAATCCTCTTACACGAGAGCAAAGCACCCATTCACATATCAAATATCAAAGTACCTTCATACGTGTGTGTGTGTTGTAAACAGATCTACGAAGCGTAATATCGAATTTTAGTAACGAATGCAGGCCTACATAGTTATGCAAATGTGTGCAATTATCAGGACATAGCAGTTCCGCTAGGCACAGTTGTGCAACTGCGTTTGTGCAAATATTTGCACTGCGAGTTGCACTATGCGTGGAGCCACTTCTTGTGAAAAGGTCAAGGGTATAGAAAATATGGGTACATAAAGCTAATGAATTTTATGTCAATGTACGTATTTACAATCGTAAGTTTAAAAAAATTATGTTTATTGAAAAGAAATAAACTAACTACGGGAATCTATAAAACATTAGGCGTATAACTTAAAAATAAAATTTAACAATAATTTGGTAGCACGTTATAAAAGTTCAAAAACAAGCAGATGCGAAAAAGATAATTTAGACACGTCAAAATGTCAGTCGATAAAATCAAATTTCGCACCTCAGGTGAAGCGAAGCTGCGAGTCACGTCTACAACAGCCCACCGTTACACAGCCGCCATTACTAATCCTTCACTAGCAAAGCTTGTACCTTCCAACGTCAAACAACATTTGAACTTATTCCAAGGTCGCATAGATTGTAATCGCTTGCAGAGATAATGAAGCAATTGAGTTGTCGGAACAACAAATCCGCGGATTTTATGGGAACATTATCTGCGACATCACGTTTGGCGGCGACCGGTTATTGAATAGGCTACACACTAGTGAACGCGTTAACTAAATAACATGTAACCTTCTCTCAATAAGAATAAGATCTTTTTAAAGTTTGAAACTTTCGTAAAACTCATGTGGCCACAAAAGTTTTATACAACTTCAAATAAATTCATTGCAATGAAAAATATATTTAGATACGGAAGTTACATACGTCAGAAATAACCTAGCGTGTTATAAAAATTCATGGGCGCGATGCTTTCGTTGTGCCAATAACGAAACGCTCCAGGAATGGGGGATTCCAGCGACGGCGGCGTGCAAAAGCGTAAAAGCATGGGACTAGAGCCGGGTCGAACGACCTCTACCTCCGCGGAGTGAATACAAAACGCCCTTAACGACCGTCTGCACGACCTCCGATATAAATTAGAGAACATAACGCAAACAAGATGGATGACCGCTTACCTAATAAAAATAGTAGATTTTAATATACGTCATTATTAAAAATATATTCATATGCTGATCTAAAACCTAAATACAACTGGCGTTTTTAAAGTCAAAAGTGTTAACATCGATATTAAAAACAGTTAGGATGGATGAAGGATAATATTGATCAACAGATTATAACCAAAAAGTTTAACAAATTTTACAATGTTTCAATCAGCTACTAAATTGTCGGTTGGCCAGGAGGACGTTGGGTCGAATTCTCTCACGCACTTCCTGTCAGGTGAAAACAATCGATAAACGGCAAAGTCGATGTA
The DNA here is from genome assembly GCA_018231625.1 of Papilio phestus. Taxonomy (NCBI): domain Eukaryota; kingdom Metazoa; phylum Arthropoda; class Insecta; order Lepidoptera; family Papilionidae; genus Papilio; species Papilio phestus. The sequence continues at coordinate 6,863 of DVQH01002371.1, read as the reverse complement.
ATATACGTATAGATGTCTTATTGCCGGTGACCGTAATGTCTACAAATGTCAAGGGTCACCTAAAAGGATTTCCGCCTTATTCAAATAAGAATAGAACGATACAAAAAAATGTTTTTCAAACTAAAACGAAGAGGCAAACCTGTATCATGTGAGAAATAACTCGCCTCTCCAAAGTAACACTGACAAAAAAATCTCAAACAATCAAGCTTAGGTTTTAATTAACGTTGTGAGAATGTTACAACAAAAGCGTTGTGTGTTTGCACTCAACTGTAATCACCGGGAATTGCGATACATTTAAAAAGAACAATGCTAGCTTGTTTATTGGGAAATGTTTCAGAGGTTATTTTTATAAGATAACGGTGCAAACGAGTAGCAGTCGATTAACATCTGCTAAGCAACTTAGTGTCCACTTAGTGAACTAATATAAGTGCTCATTAAATATCTCAGCGTGGTTACATGCCTGACTGTTGCCACTGTTACTTGTCTTGCACAAAGTAAGCGTAGTCTCAAGCTCTCAAGTAACGGCTTTGGTCGTAACTGGAGCGTTGCATTCTCATAAGCGCCATCTACCGCGGTTCTATCTCGCAATTTACTTCCGTTGTCGTATACATATGGAGCAATGCTCTTTTAACGGCTTTTGTATTATTTCGCACAACTTATAACTGTTAATAACGTTTTGGAACGTGACATTTTGAAAATAATTTTAATAATGTTACTTATTGATATCTTCTATAATCTATGCTATAAAATTGTAATAAAGGTGATTATTAAAAGGCTATGGTCATGCGAGATCCGTTCAGTTTATGCGACAAATACTAACATACATCAATCTAAACATTTGTATTTAGAATATTAGTAAGATGCTAAAAAATACTTTTACATCTTTAACTCTGCACTGCCCTCGCCCTTAGCAACCGCCAGTCGGCTAATATTACCGAATCCTTATTCCGTTTCTTTACTTTATACTATCGGGACAATTAATTAAAATCCCAATTGTGCTCACAATATAACTTATTTTAGTTAGAAACTCCATAACGGCTAATACGAACAAAATCCGCAAATTATCCCTTTTGTACAAAGTTCCTCGCATTAGATTCCATTTCATATTATTTGTTGTTTTTAAATTGTTTTAAGTAACAAATGCATGAATAAAATATATGTTTTGCAAATATGCAGTTTACAAAGTTCGTATATTTTTTAAACGAAAATAACGGAAGTAAGCCTAAATAAACATTCGTGTTACAAAATTGCAAAGTTCATAGTCCAATTACACTGACGCGAGTAACGTTACAGTTACGTCACGTAAATGAATTTCACACTTGTTTATGTTACAAAAAAATACACTTCATACAACGCAGATAGTTCGTTGAGTTTTAAAGCGAAAAGTAGATATCGACAAGTAGACAAATATATTTAACTTAATTGGATAAATGTGGCCATTAAATTTAAAGGTAACACTTAAAGGAAATCTTTTTTTTTTAAAGTAAACAAATTCATAACAAAGGAAACTTCCATGAGAAATATAATTATCATCGAAACCTTGCTTTAAAAACAAACACGTTTATTTATTTTATTGTACTTTTATTTTTTTACATGCCAATCACAAATTAAATAAACCAATAAAAACGCTACCATTCTAATAATTACATACGTGTTAAGTACATATTTTCTTTACTTATAAACACAGTTTCAAAAGTAATTAATTAATCAAATTCCAAATAAGGAAAGCTTAATAAGGGCCACCATATACCAACAACTATAAAGGTAATCGTCACTAAAAATGCTGTATGCCACGTCGACTTCAAACAGCCGCTGTCCGTGTATGGTAGCCCTAATGCGTAATGATTGTGACATCCAATCGCGGCGTGAATTGATCGAGCCGTACAGATGTACAGGCGGGGGCTCATTATCATAGTGGCTGTATATCCCGTGCTCTCGATATGTGCTGCACGTCGCCGCAACCTATGAATGTTTCAAGGCCGACCTTGCAGGCGGACCACCCACTGACAGACCCTTTGAGAACACCCGCCGATCGACTTATGGCAGTTTCACACGAGGACAGAATGAGGAATAAAAAACAGTGCCGCAACAGAGCAGCTCCCGTACAAAGTGATTTGCAATTTAAGATATTGCTGAACTAAAAGAAACTTGCGATGTGTCAAGTGCATGTAACATGTTGATTCCTTTACATTTGAAGATTCTACTAGCACTATCGCTTAGCTTATGCTACTGTTACAGCTTTAGAGCCTGCTTCATATTTCTGTCCTCGTGGAAAACTGGCATTATGAAGTTTAATAAGGTTCACTCATTAGTCACTTTATAATCATGAGTTTCTGATACATCCGATGTTTTGTGCGCTATCTTAAAGATCGACGTGCGATCATACTTTCTTAGATACGCATATTCGAGTTGAGTTTCATTCGACGCGGAGAGAATTTTAATCAGCCGTCCTTTGGACATACATAAACATTTGTTCTTTATAGCATAGCCTGTACCTATAGGTATTTAAAAGAACGCGCCCACCTTTGACTAAACTATTGCACAATTGTTTAGTAGCGCTTTGAATCCTATGAGCTTACATGGAGGTGCGCACGCTACTCGAATTATAGTTGTAACTAAACAGTTCAATTGGCTGCGAAACAATCGACAATCGCAACAGTTATGCGATTGTTTAGTCAAAGGTTCGCCCGCTCTTAATGTTTACTTATTAAAATGGAGACGGATCTAAAGGTTGAAATTGCCGAAGAATCAGTTAGTTGACTAGTCTACATCAAAGTAGTAGTTTCACGTAGTTTAACAAATAAGTACTCCTATGTACATTACCACGTTGGCTTAGCTATTAACAATTACTTTCAGCTGATGATCCATTAACGAATTAATTGTCCATTTGATACATCGAGTAATTTGATTGCCTTGAACCAATATTGTGTATAGGGTGGGTTACATTTTTCGTAAGATATCACAAACAGTTTTATTTTTTATACTTGCTTTTATATGAAAATTTTATATCTCAATACGTTAGGTCATAGTTTAGGTCATGTTATATGACTTACAATCGGCTACCGTCAGCCGACGCGGCGACGTCGCATCCGGCGGCCGGTGGCAGTCCGCTATAGGCATTGTATGCTAAACGCCAGTGCCGAAACAAAAAAAAACGGTAATAACGGTATGTCTAAGCTAAGTTTAGCACACACTTACATAATCAATATTACTACTTTCAAGTATATATTTAGGAGCGTTATAGGAATTAATGAAACACAAAAAGAAGACGGAATGTTCCCCATTTTGTGAGAAACACAAATGTCATTGTTAGTAAGGCATGTCTAAACATCTAGATAAAGTTAAAACTGCCAGATATGTACGTAATAGAGAGTTTTATAAACTGTTTTATAAACTATAACGAAATCTTTGAAATATTGACAAAACTGGTGTGAAACTAAAAATCAACAGTGGCCTAAATAACCCTCTTATAAACTTGATACTCAATATTTTCTTATTACCACTCCACAATGCAAGTTAATAAGCAATTCGCAACAGCGGGAACATGGTCAATAGGAACTCTGTTCACTTTGAAACACGTCTTGAGAAGAAGCCGAAAGAAAAAACCTACACGTGCTTAAAACTCAACAAGCGAAATTTCTTTATGAAATATTCTTTTAAATTTTACCAATGCCGACACTGTCGTTCTAGACTTGGATTATTTTTTATACTTTTATAGCATAAACTAAATATAGAACATACTTTTACATCATGAAGCATCATAAAATCCATGAAATTAAACAACCAATATTAAAACCTTAAGATTAAAAAAACCAAAGACATTTGTATGTTCATATACCATAACAAATTTAATCTTATACGTTGTCCAAAAATAGACATCCGTTTAAATTATTGAACAAAACCAACTTCCGGATTCACATCATCTCTGTCCCTTTGCAGCGCGGACAAAAAGCTGAAATCACACACCCATACAACAATTGTTGTTTACACAACCAACGACGCACAACGGCAGGCCTTTCAAATACTCTCCCGAGCACTGCGGCTCTGTCTAAAGAACCGGAAGGTTTCTTTCGACTTCAACCCTACATTGCATAAAAGACTACATTCGCCTAACCAAAGATCAACGTCTACACGCAAAATACCTTGTACTCTACCACGAACCGTACGTGACTATTTTAGAGTATTTTATTTAAATAGGCTTATCGAAATATGTCTCTAATACAGAGGTATAACGCTTCGAATTCCGAGTCGGTGAGATCGCTTCGTGTGAAACAAATCCTGACCGGCACCGGACATCCGTCTTTGTCCATATTCCCGTTCTACATCAAAGGGAGATTACGATACCGTTCAAGTTTCAACTTTAAAATGTGCGAATGAGAGATGAAATTTATATTTGGAATTATTATAGATCGTAAAACTGCCCTAATACAAGTCGTCAGTGAAAGATGTGTTTGAATTGCAGTTGACGGTACTACAATGGCGGATGCGGAAATAAACGACGACGTTACAAATAGTGATGCCGTTTGCGGAACAATCGGATGATATATAAGTACCCCCGACTACTGAACGACGGACGTCTACCGATAGTGAAGTGGTAACTATTCTATTGTTGAATTGTAAATCGATTATCATAACAAACCAAAATAAAAGGTTAGTATATCGAACTTCAATGGTAAAGGTAAAAAGCCCACTTATCACTTATCTCTCGTTATCTGCTTGCAGGCGAATGATGTAGTCTATGAGCATTAATTAACCTCTAACAGTGTATAATGGTATTACCCATTGCCAGTGATATTACCTGAAAATAAAATAAAACAATATTAAATTCACAACTACGTATTAGATAGTATAAATTAAGCTTCACAATCCTACAAGATTTAAAATTCTAATCAAACGGTAACCCTAATTGCGAAAGAAATATCTTGTCATCTTTAATAAAAGGTGATATAAATCTGTACATTATTATAATCAATGCATTACTATTGGCTACATACATGTACGATACAAAACATAAAATATATTAATCTACTAGAGGCCCAGCGAGCATCTATTGACAAAAATTAAATTAGACGAGATCATTACTTATGGCTTATACCGATTTGACAGAACGTTTTGTAGTTATTCCGACACACCATCAGCGGCTATTACTTAAAGCGCGAAGATAAATTCTTAGCGGCTCGGAAAACGGAATACAGAAATAGATGACAAAATTTAAATTTGTCAGCCGATGCGATGTGAGTGCGGGCGAGGGCCGAGGGCCGGGCCGACAGCGGTCATCGCACACGGAGACTTCGCCCACGCGCCAGCCGCTTCCGTCGCCCTAAGATCGCCCTTCGCATCGTTATCACCCGACCATATCGACTAGACTCGTACAAAGACGCAAAAGATCGTAAAACAAATTAAATACCGATCGATACATCGCTCGATCGGTCGCGGGAACCGACCTTGGTCGAGGTCTCGACGGCGGACGGCGATGCTCGTAAAATAAATACGTCTCTCGCAGAGACAAACAGACGGACGGCCATAACTCGGCGAGACGCTCGCACGATCGACGGCCGATAGCTCACCGTGAGCACGCCGGCATCCGGCACTCAAGGTGACACCGCCCATCCTTGCGGATCCGGTCCGCGCTAGACGACGACTTATCGGCGAAACAATGGACCCATCGCGAGAAAAGGAAATCTACTTCACTGAACAATTTCCCACGTCGAGGGGCGATGTTCGGGGGCCCGTTCTAATAGAGGGAAAACTAATTCCGTGAAATATTACACGAAGCTCTTTCGACGCGAGCTTTACGTTATAACTCAAGCTTAGCGCGCGACGCCTGTTAATGTAATTAAGATTTAAAATTGAAAGACATGTAGGAGTTAATCTCGCGACGTTAGTTGTAGTCACCGGGCGGGGAGGTGGCGACAGCGGTCGTAAGTGGTATGTGCGTGGAATTGTCGTTAAATTGAATTAGAGTAGACCGTGAGGCGGCGCCCGCGCAGTTCGTCGACCGGGCGCCCACGGCAGCGCACCGGCTCTCATTGATCCCGTTCGATCGATCCTTGGTGATTGATAACGGGCCGTGGGTGCGGTGGCGCGCCGTACATAGCCAGTTGTCCGAACAAATTGTAGCACTAAACCATCTAGCGCTGTAATAAAAACAGATGTGAGGCGAGACTCGATGTGTGAAGTGCGCAGTGCGTAGGATTATCCGTGGGGGTCGGTGATAGAGCTCCCTTTAGAGATGTCATTTGTTCCCCGCCCATACAAAACGCTTAATATTTCTATTGTGAATAGATAATGTTAGCTCTGTATAAAGCTTATCACACAATATTGTTGATACGTCCGCAGGAAAAATTTATTCATGGCTTCTAGAAACTCGTAAGGACAAAACTAGTATGTTAATTTTTATGTAGGAATATTTTAACTTTAGGTTCGAATTAGGGAAAGCAAAGTCATTAAGAGTTAGGTATTAAGGTGTGGGGTGTCTAAGTGGGTTTAGTGTGTAGGTAATTAACTTCAAAATTGTCCAAGATACAAGATATACTATGAAATTTGTGATAATAACATTATGTTCAGACATAAACGACCTCCTTGGGCTTTAAATCTGAGCATTGGTGGTCACCAACAAGAAATTTTTAGTGAAATAGTCTTAAAAATTAACATAATATGGACATTAAAATTCTATGCTTCAGAAGTAAACGGCAATGATAAAGGAACAACGGAGATAACTTAATCGTAATTGGGATAAACCACTCGAGAGCTTCTACGTAAATTTATAAATAAGATACCATTAGATACATTTAGATAAGTTAGGATAGCGACCCCAACACATACTCGTACGTAATGCCAATTACCAACCCTTTCATTCAACC
>DVQH01002370.1:0-10183 GCA_018231625.1 Papilio phestus | reverse complement strand
TATAATATTTTAAAAGGTTTAAGAATAATTATTTACCTTAATAAAAATTTACAATTAACTTATTTGTGGTAATTAACTAATACTAATTCAAAGTTCAATTTAATTATATTGTAATATGTTAATCAGTATGTTATCAAACAGAGCTGCATCATTTTATATGCGTCGTTTTCCGCAGTCACAGTTAATTTGTCATTAAGAGAGTCCCTTTATGTAGGCACATGTCAGAAACAACATAACTATGAGTACGGGAGCTGTTGTTCAGCTGCGGTTAAGTGTGACAGTAATAATTGCGAAGCGGTCACAAACGGGCTACGTCTCTCTCTCGTCTGTCCCGCATCTGTTATGTTATTCGTCTATAAATCTAAAGCTTTTGTATTACACTGGATAAGTGACGTTGCAGGATGTAGCTAAACTTTTGTACTCATATGTTTTACAAGTAGTTTGTTGCATTAATTTTGGAAGCACAGGATTGAATGTGCATGTCATTATAATTTACAACGCTATTTTGTCGTGTTTTCACGTTTAGTTGTACCTTTGTAAATAAGACGTTATGAAACCTAATTTATAAGATGAAATTGTACTAAAACATTTTGCTAATTGAATTGCGTGAGCTAGTAGACCATTAAACATCTGCGGATTTTAATAATTTCCTGTTTGTACAGAACACATTCACAAAATCAACCTAATTATGGGAATTTGTGGCAACAACCGCAGTGATCGTTTCGTAAATCCGACAAACTTGGTGAGACCTCTTCGCTAGGACGTAGTTTCCTGTCGGTCTCGCACGTATAGCTAATGAAACACGAATGTTGCGAAGCACCATTTAATTCCTTATGAGCCTCGTACAGAAGGGACGTAAGTTTAGCAATCTTGGTTTGAAGGTAACATAGACGCGAACGTTTTTATGATTAATTGCTATGCTGCCCGACAAGGAGGTCTTCGAAACAGAGTATTATTATCCTTTCATGGCGAACTAAAACTGCCTTCGTGTAGACCTCGCTTTTATTTTTATCCCAGACCCCGAGCTGACCGATTTCGCAGAAATGGAAAAGTAATGTTCCCGAGGCGGTCACAATGTTGAACCATTAATTTTTATTTGTTTCTGTCTGGCAATGTGACACCCCCCCCCCCGCCTCGGCCCGCCACGAGAAGGACAGGAATGGCGCGGAGTGTCCGCAACTCGGCCGTCATCTCCTCGCAGTTTTTTGCTTCTGGCGCGCCCGAGTTGGGCTGTCCACACCGCCTGGCCAGGTGTAAACTACAACCAGTAGCAACCAATTTGATTTAGTTTTGATTATTGTTTCTGTTTGACTAATAACTTTAAAGGAATTAATTATAGTACATGAATGTTAATCAGGTTCGTGTTGCTCTTTTATAATTATACACTCTTCACAATTGGTTAATCATTTTAAGCGGTGCGAGAAGTGTTGTCGTGGGATAAACATAAATCACTTCAAATTTATCTGTTGCTAATTGTAATATTATATTTTTACAATGTAATTGTTACAGTAACCGCCAGAAGCGCTGCAGCGAGACATGTGGTGTATGGACACCAGGATTCAACCCGAGGTAACTATTTTAATCTTTATATCAACAAAATTGTAAAGTCATTTGATAGTTACTATGAAATATCCGACAGACGTGGTGAGAGCGGCGATGTGCCACTACAACGGGCGGCACTACGCGGAGGGCGCGCTGGTGCCGGTGCGTGCCCCCTGTCTACGCTGCCAGTGCGGCCGCGGCGCCGTCTCCTGTCGCCGCCGGCCCTGCGCCGCGCCCCCAGTGCCCGTCGACTCCTGTCACCACGACAGCAGCTCGGACACCTGTTGCCCGCACTTGCACTGCTCAGGTCCGTCACGAGACAATACTACCCAAATGTCATTCTCGACCCTCGGTTAAGTTTTAATAAAAATCAAGTTTTTATAATGTACTACTCTCACAACGCCATACACATGGTTGCAGATCTCACGGATATAGTGGAGAGTGTTCCTGACACCATCACAAAGTATGAGGACGTGTATCCTGAAATTGTCAAGTCTCACACACATGGTAAGCCTTTGAAATTACCTCCGACCTTCTTAATTGTCTTTATACTTAACATCGATATGAGTGGAACAACGGATTTTTTTTAAGAATAATGCAAATTGGTTTCCGCTGATGAGAATGGTAATTGTTGCAGAGCACCCGGTATGTGTGGAGGCGGGCACGGCGTACGCGGCGGGCTCGGCGATGCGCTCGGCGACGGCTTGCGAGCAATGCTTCTGCCTGGGCGGCGAGCGACGCTGCGTGCGACCTCAGTGCCTGCGCCCGCCGCTCGGCTGCCGCGCGCGCCCTGCTCCCGGTCTCTGCTGCCCTCAGAGATACTACTGCGACCATCCCACGACCAGACCGCCTGACGAACGTCACCTGCATGGTAAGCCACAGTTTTATATTCGATATACGCTAATGCTGCACACCACTATTAGATCGCTTGTAAAATAATTACAGAAGTTATGATATCTATTTTGCGGTGTATTTCAGATTGCGAAGTGGAGGGACAGTGGGTGCCGGAAGGCGAGCGTGTGCCGTCGCCCGAGGGTGTGGCTTGCTCACAGTGCTTCTGCCTCCGCGGGGCCGTGCGCTGCCAGGCGCTGGCCTGCGCGCCGCCGCTGCTCGGCTGCCGGCCGCTGCTGGAGGCGGGCCAGTGCTGCCCCCATCAGTACCAATGTGTCTTCCAACAACGACAAGGTAACTTCCTTTCCATATTCGGCGGCTGTACGTATTACCGAATAGGTAATAGAAAGTTAAGATACTTATTTTTTTCTTGACGTTGTTTCAGGATTACCGGAGTTTCACCCTCAACCCATATTAGATAATACATTGACTTCGTTACAAAATAAAGATCGAGCATTCCGCAGCGCTCCTCCGATGGCACACTATAATACAACGTCCGCAATGTTGACCACTGTAACGGATGCTACCGCTGTTTTGAGGAGTGATAAAAACGATTCCACTGCAACGACCAAAGTTAAAAGAAAAACAAGTGATTATTCCACCCAAACAACGAGCAAAGCGACAGAGGGCCGCACTACACCAATAACAACCGCACAAACGACCGTCAACGCCATTGCTAGCACAGACAAAACGACGTCACAGGCCGCGGAAGCCTCCACATCCGAAGACGACGCCACCGAGCAGCCCGAGAGCTCCGTAAAAATTATCATCAACGGAACTATTAATTGTACTGCCGAATTGTCATCAACAACTTTCACAATAAACTCGACCAAAGCAAACGAGGTAGAGAAGTATTCTGATTTAGAAAATATCCAAGCGCGCTTACCAAACATAGCACAGAGCTTTGAATCTCACACTTACAACCCGAACGATATCATCACTGACAGAAATTACAACGAGGAGTTTGATGAAAATGAGTCTTACGTCATAAACGTTACCAGTTCACTGATTAGCTCATTGCGAACCAACAACACGATCACCAGCCCGGCACCTTCCTCCGCTAAGGCGACGCACGCAGCGGCCGGGGACTTGAATATCTCTCATAATAATTCCAAGAAAACCAAGGACGAGTATGAATATTACTACGACAAGCCGACGTTGCCACCGTCTTTGCCAAACTTGAAGTACTATACGTTTTCAACTTTGTCTAATTCTTGTGTAACTACATATGTCGTAACTTTCATTCAATTTTATTTTTAGGATCATTCCTTTCGTTGCAGCGGACGCCGTCGTGGACGATGATACGTCGTCGAAGAAGAGCCACACGTTTCATATTGTAGACAGACATGATGAATATCCCGTGTATTTCCCCAGCGGGGAGGGGAAAGACGTTCCTTTCGCAACCAGACGGGAGGATTTGTATAACCCAACGCAGTTCCCAATGTTTTTATCGAAAAAGGTAGAATCGGCGCAGTATCCACTGTCTGTACATGAGGTAGACCTCACGAATGAGTACCAAAGTAACGTTGACATAATAACATCAGTGCATGATTACGGCGTGACTAGCGCCCTCGGCAATGACTTACCGCAAGCGCACAAAGCGACGACCAAACTACCAGGCCACAATACTAAGTTTGAATTAGAAACTCCGGTCGTCAATTTGTTCTCACCGCCAGTGGAAACTGAAGGTACTGTAAAAAAACTATTCAATTCTGCATCTTAATACCAATTTAAGTGTTAAAATGTAATGAAATGTTTTAGGAGGATTTGTCCCAAAAGACCCGGCGATAATTGACGACTTCTACGCGTTGTACACTAGCACCCCACCCGGCTCCATTATGCCACATCTAACTACTTCCATGCAACTTGATACTACCAAAGGTAACTCGTATTTTTTAATGCTGTTTTATCTCATAATGTATGGAATCTTAATGGATCTAATAATTCAAGAAAAGTTACAATAAATATATTTACTATTTACTTCCTTCAGAATGTGTGTCAGAGGACGGTCAGAGGGTGGTCGAAGGAGAAGCGATCAGCATAGCGTGTTCCGTGTGTACTTGCGCCTGGGGTGAGCTGCAGTGCGCGGCGCGGCAGTGCGCCAGCCCACACGGCTGCAGACGGCGCCCCGCCACCGCATCCTCACGAGACAAATGTTGTGGTGACCTCATTTGTAATTCAGGTACCAAATTTAACTTTCTATTATAATATCTACTTTTACAAAATCTCAACGCCATCATTTTTTTCAGAAAACATAACTACACCATCTCTACAGTATGTATCGACCCGAAGTGTACCGGTAACACAAAATAAATCTCAAGAAATACCAGCAAATAATTCTGATGCGTTTATGAAGTCAAGTATAGTGGACAATACTACATCCAAAGCGTTTACACAGACTACTGCTAAGTCAAGCGTAGTTACAATTGCCCCAACAATAAACGAAGAGTGGTTGAAAGCAGAAGTAACCAAAATCGATTTAGAAGAAACTACCACAGAAAAGAATGAGCAAAGCAGCAAAGCGACAACAGTCGCTGAAGACTCGGAAAAGGAGATTGATAATTCACAGGAATATGATGACGACAGCGATGACGAGGGATTCTCATTGGGAAGTGTTCTAAAGCTGTTGCTAAGCGACAGTTACGCAACCACCACATCCGCACCGTTAAAACAATCGACAGCATCTACAACACAAATATCAAATATCGTACCAAAAACAACTCAGGCGCCAACCACAAAGAAACAACCGATGAAAACCTCCTCGCCGGTCGTTTCGGTTACAAACCGACCGTTCATCCCCGTGAAATATCAACAACCTCAAAGTGCAATAAATCGTATCGATCACTTGGTACTGGGAGAATCTACCACCATTAAGAAGATGACCCCTCGTCCAGCTGTTCAGCCATTCAGGCCGATACCTACCAGAAAGTCCGCGCCGCCAAAATCGTACACAACTGAAAAACCTTTGATCTCATCGAAACCATTTGGAGTTACTAAAAAAACCGATTACGTCGAGTACGCGTCCGTTACGCAGGAGAACGTCCGACCGTCCACATCAAATCACCTCGGCGGCCTGGGCCCAGGGTTCCTGAAACTGGCTGGCTGCAACATCTATGGCAAAATGTATCGAGTCGAGAGGATAATATCAGAGCTTTCGTCCTCATGTCAGGAATGCAGGTGCACGGAGCTGGGCGTGCAGTGCCGTCAGCTTGCGTGCGCCGACACCGCCGGATGATGCACGACTTGTTCACGAACTGCTCGCCGTCAAACTCGAATGCACCATATATTTACTTGATTAGATAAAGTTGTACAAAGTGCGATGGATTTAGTTAAGTTGTCTCATTATATCAGATCCTGCGAGTTAAGGTATCATTAGTGCGAAAGAAATTATTATTTATCGAATAGGTCACCGAAAGCCGTTAGCGTTGATCTCAAATGTAGTTGTACCATAGACACTGTATTCATTTATTTTGCACAAAATAAATGATACGTCGACGAATCTTTAGATTATAATCTCTGAAGCAAATAATTTAAAAGATAAGAAGCTAACTTGCCAATGTAATGTTAAATGAATATTAGCATAATTACGCAACGATCAAAGAAATATAATATCGGCCATAACTGTTGTTTCATTCAAATATTTTTAATTAGGATACGAGGATATTATATAGAATACAGGTTTCAAGAAAAAGTAAATCATAGTTATATTGTATTTAATAGTAAACACGTTAAGTATACAAAGATGTTAAAAAAATTCACTTAGACGTAGATGTAGGACCATTGCTATAACAATGACACTAGAATCACAACCGGGCTGAAATGTTTTGGAGTCGGCAGCAGTAGCCTTTCGCAAAACAATTTTTATTCTTGGAAATTGAAGTTACAGAGGTTCAAAATGTGTAAGTACGTCAGCAGTATTATGTTTCTATACCTAATATTAACTCAAAACATAAGAAATAAAAACTTATTGAATTTTAATTAATAAATTGTTTCTTATATTATAAGAACAATGATGGTAAAATTAGTTAACATTTGTCTTCGAATTCAGAATGTTTTAAACTTAAAAGTTATCAATCCGAGCAAACGACTAGATCACACAATGTCTTTGGTGTTTCTTCAAATAAAAATACTTACACGTGACAGGAAAATAGATGTAGATCATAAGTTAAGTTACAAATCTATGTAGGTTTACTCTAAATTACAATTTACAATTTAACAACATAAAAGATGTCGACATAACTCACAAATGAATTTAGAAATTTGAAATGAAAAATAAACAAACCAAAGCTTAGGTCCAAAGTATTCTTAACCAATAACATTTTTGTATATAATAGCACCCAATTTAGATGACGTTCTTCAAAACTAACACTTACATATATTAAAAATAATTTAAGCTTATAAAACCTTATTAACTAAACTTAGCCGAAAGTAACTTAGTTGACTTAGATGTTATGTTTTGATACAAAACAAAGTTATAACGATTTCATAGAAATCTCTTAATGCACATTTGATGATTCCGCTCACACCATCTTGTGTACCATGACAGGGATACGTTTCTGATCAAAATAAACATTTGCTCGTAACAGAGAATAAAATTTTTTTTACACGATATGTGTCCATTTGCCTAAAGATATATTGAAAATAGTGTTTAATATTTAATTTTAAAAGCAATAATCTTATGTGTGGTAAAATTTGTCAAACGATAATAGTACTTGAGTAAAACGTAGTAACTGTATTATGTTTAAACACACATACTTACTATACTAATATGTAAACCAGTTCAGTTTGTCACTTCCTAAATAACATGCAAAAACTTACATTAGTACCAACTTTTGTAAACATTATCTACAGTACATTTATACACAAGACACAAAACAAGGAAGATCTTAGCGACTAATTACTTAATAAAGTTCTCTCAGTTTTTGTACTATCAAAATAGTCACATACATACATACATACATACAACTGCTGGCTATTATTAGCATTACGTCGGTTTTAGAAAATGGGAAAAACAAGCTTTATCATGGTTTAGGCATAACTCTACAATCGTGATGGCATTTGTTAATTCCACGATACACCTAATGGACAGTAAAATCGATGTTATCTGTACTACAGCTCGATGATTATGATGTTGAAATAGACTCAATGTTTACTGATCTTGCAACACTAAGCGTCCTCACGGCATCTGAGTACAAATTCAATTACACTTTACGCCTAGTTAAGATAATTTCGGACGGACAGAGCCAATTGCACTTTAGAAATATCAGTCTTGAAAGCAATTACATTCAGTGTGATTGATCATAAGTCGACAAATCCTCGTGTGAGTGCGGCCTCACGTGAGCTGGTCCTCCGCCTGCCACAGCGCGGGGTGCAGCGCGGCCGCCGCCAGCCCGCCCGCCAGCGTCAGCGCCGACACCACGCGCGCGCACACTATGTACCGCTCCTTGGAATTCTCACCTACAACAATAAACATATCTAATGATTTAAAAAGAAGAACACGATATCAAATAGGAACACAGCATTAGCTAATAAATGTGTAGGCTAACGGACAGTTTTGATTTTATCGTAACAACGTACCGTTGAAGATGAGGAAGCCGAGCGGCAGGCCGGCGGCGGCGCCGAGCACGTGCGCGGCCCACGCCACGTGGCCGTACGTGGCGGCGGTGGCGGGCGTGGGCGGCGCGCGCAACAGCGCCCAGCTCGCCTCCGACGCGCCCAGCACCAGCACGCTCAGGGGACGGAACCACCACAGCGGCACGTGTCCGAATCTGAACAATACCATTGATTACTTAGACACGTCTGCTGAAAGGACTAGCTGCAGTACGCGCAAGAACGTCCGAGACCCAGACTCCTCATGATGATTGTGACTAATTATAAAATGAGAATAGTAACCTGAGACAGACGTTGGGCAGGTGCGCGGTGAGCAGCGCGTACACGGCGGCGGAGGCCCCCACCACGCGCACGTGCGGCTGCAGCGCGCCCGCGCCCAGCGCGCGCACCACCGTCACTCCTGCACAACACACACTACTGCAATAATAAATCAACAAACAAATTAAACACCAAATATTTACATACTCTGTCGACTTTTGGGAAAAATCAAGATAAAAACATGCAAAACAAATTTAAAATCCAATAGCAAAAAATACCACGCACAAGATTCCTATATTCTCCAAGAATCGGTTTTTAATCTCATACAAATCAGATTATGTCGTAGCCAAGCAAAAATACAAACAAAGCATCCAGGACACTATAACCGACAGCTGGAGAAAATTCTGTTCCGCACAAAAAATGGAAACAATGTGAAAATTGTCAGTGATCTAAATGGGAGTGTCGGTTCACTATAAGAATATGGTCATTTTGGCCATACGTTCTTAACACATTGCATATATTCGTTAGGGCACGTACCTTCCAGCGTGTCATTGAAGTGTACGTATACAGGCGAGAGCGCGACGCTCTGCAGCCGCTTGAGCTGGCGGGAGGTGGCGCGGTACCGGCGCTGCAGGCGGTGGTAGGCCAGCGCCAGCGGCAGCAGCGCCGCCGCCAGCCACGGCAGACCGTACACCGTCACCGCCACGCCTCCTGCACTCAACACACATTATTATATATAACTTTATCATACTAATATTATGAATGCGATGGTTTAGATGGATGTTTGTTAGAGTTTGGAGCCTGAACTGCTGAACCGATTTCGATGAAATTTGGCAGAGATGTAGAGGATAGTGTGGAGGAACATATAGGTTATTTACTCTTGTTTTTTTTTAATTCCCCACGAACGGAGTTGCGGGCGAAAGCTAGCATATAATAATTGTTAAACCGGTTTTAAATTCGCAGTTAATTCGTTTGTTTACTTCTCATAAATATTTATTTCTAAACACAAACGTGTCTCACCGATTAAAGCGAAGACCTGAGCTAGTAGAATATTAAGTATGAACGGCAACGAGTCGTCGATTGTGTATGTGTCGGATGAGAACCTGTTCATAATCCTGCCCGTCGGTGTTTCGTCGAAAAACTTCACTTTGGCCTAAAAATATGTATTTAAATTAGATTTAAAATTTCCTTTAAAACATTATCTTATACAGCATTACACTTTTTGGTTTAAACAGTCAATATAATTGGCAAGCGATTTTCAATTTTCTTTTTAATTGATTCATTTCACATGTCAGAAAAAGGGTATAAAAAAGACCAACTCACTCGCATAATAACATTCACAAGTATCCTATGTATCCTTCCGGCTGCCTTGACGCCTCCGTACGCGAAGAGAAACGCTCGCATCACAGTGAACAACAGATTCAGCCCGGCCAACACAAAATACATTTCCAAATAAAAATTATCATCATATCTTACTGTTAGTTCCAAATCTGGGATGTTGGGCGATTTAGTAACTATTTCAGTACTATGAAAAACTGGTAAAGATCCATTTAGTATGCGATGTATAACATTATCCATAATATTGAATCCGTGGTCCATTACTGTTTGAGTTTCGTGCGGACTTTCGAGCAATGGTCTTGAGTTGAGAGTGGTAGAGTTTGTAGCTCTGTTTTTGATCCAGAATGTTAGCCAGAGGAAGGTGTAGTTCTGTGAGAGTTGCATCAATATGAGCGATATGACAATGGCCACTGAGAGGAACAGGCCAACTGATCGTAAATATAGACATATCACCCACCAACCGACTGAACCTGTCGACATCGTTTCCTGTAAATAAACCGGTAAATATTATAGTACATAACAATAACAGAAACTACAACGTAAG
>DVQH01002369.1:0-10184 GCA_018231625.1 Papilio phestus | reverse complement strand
GATAGAGATGTATGGAATAGCAGCACATACTGTGCCGACCCTCCATAAGGGATAAGGGCAGGCTGATGATGAGACATGACAAGTGTCTATAAGGAATCTTGAAATGTTTTTATGTCTATTAAAGAGTAATTGTATTCCAAAATGAATAAAAAAGGTCCAAAACCAAATTAATTAGGACTCGATGACATAAAATAATCGGGAAGTAGATAGAGGTGGTTCAATTCTTCTCATTTTGCACGGCTTGCGTAAACCGGTGGTCGAGTCTTAGGCGGATGTACAGGATGTTCCGATTTACTTATCTTTTATTTATCTTAATTACATCTAAGAAAAATTAAAATTGAAGATGAATCAAAACATTTATAATTTAGTAGTCTACTGTCTTTTTAAAATATACTATAACGCAAATAAATCGAGAAAAAATGTGTGAATAAATTTTTTGAAATTTCAGTTCTCTTATTCTTGTTTCGTTTTCTGTATTTTTTTTAATAGTTCGATCTAGATTATTTAATAGATCTATAAAAAATATTATACCAAATAGTGTCAAGTTAAGTCAGTAATTTTTTAATTTACAAATCTTTAATTTGTTTTTATTCGGATCATCCTGTAATAATCAACGTTCCGGTCCAGTTGTCGAAGTTGCCTGACAATTGTGGTCACTTATGTAACACCCTGCAGCAACTATTCAATCACCATTACTGTATTACGTGTCGCTTTCGTTCGTTGGCGATCGAACTTATACAAGATTCGATTTCTTTGTCATGGTCACTTAAAATTAAAATATAATTATAACTAGTTTTCGCCCGCGACATCGTCCGCATAGAATTAAAAAATAGAACACATAGGTACACACCTATGTGTTCTTTTAGACTATCCTCTACATCTATACCAAATTTCATCGAAATCCGTTCAGCCAATTTGGCTAAAAACTGAAACAAGTATCCATCCACTTAAACTTTTGCATTTATAATATTAGGTAGTATGCATTATGATTCATTTAAATAACCTCTAATTTCTTCATAGGGACAACTTTTAATGTTATGCCACATATTAGTAAGTCTTTGTCTTAAAAAAAATAATATATTTAGTGAATTAAAAACCAAAAACTGCGTATTACCTAACTTCAAAATGGAATCATTTAAGCAACCGGTGGTTATAAATTTTATACTGTAAAGATTTTTTTTAAATTAGGATAAGGGGCAAGCGCGTCGGTAACACAGAGGTGGTCAACGACACCTATGGACATCCGCAACACCAGAGGAACTACAGATGCGTTGCTGGCCTTTGAGGAGATTGTAGGCTCGCTTCTTGAAGGACCCTTAGTCGTACTGGTTTGGTTTCGGCGCAACACTAGATCGTCGGCAAATACGTCCCATCCCTATGACAGCTGTCAATGTCATTCAGACATATAACGCGCCATTCTGGCTGGAGTTTTGAAGTCTGAATATTGAAGTTTATTACAATTACATTAATGTCTTAAAATACAAACTTTTTAATCATTAATTATATCTGAGAATTGAACGTACGTTGAAAAGTTGCAGTATAAGCGAATACTCAAGCCGACAATGACCAACGACTTCACAGAACGTCTGTCTTGCGAAATAAAACAATTGGCTTTTATTTTGTTTCTTTGTAAATTAGTCATTTGACCACCCGTGATTATCTTTAATAAAATCAGGTGATCTTCAGTTGTTTTGCGATAATTCAGGAATCTACCAATGTTTGTGGGAGTCGCCAGTGATGTACACACCGATGAACTAGGGGTCTAGTAATATTTTTTTTTTATTATAAGGAGGATGCTTTTGAAGTTACTTATGAAGGTCTCTAGGGATTGAAGGTACCTTAACCTGTCCCACAAAATTGTAAATTGTGTGATACCAACGTGTTAAATATGTGATGGAAATGTCGGATTTTGTTACCTTAAGTGACATTGACGTCATTTTTAAGCTATCTGTGCCTCTATCTGCCAGTGGTAGGACAGGCTCATATTTTAAATTAATCTAAATAATTGTTTTACTAAATCCGACACTCTAGGATAGGGAAGGTTTAAATTTCATCGATTTTGCATTCGATGTGTAACAGCATTTTTTTTGTTCAGGGCTAAATTAAATTGAAAAACGTTACTGTTTTTAATTATTTATGTTTCCTGTTTATAATCTATGTTCAATATTCTAGAATACGTATGTACTTAGGGCCGGCGTGGCGTTAGAGCGAGTTTCCCGCGTAGAAGGGCGAGGGAAGGGAGGCTGTGCGGGGGGCACAGAGGCTGCGCAGGCGTCGGTCGCCGACCCGCCGTCCTTGCACGTGCAACTGTACAGTCGGACCAAATATTGACACTTGCATTCTAATACTTATTTTACAAAATTAATGTAAAAATAAAAGATTTTAAAATGTTTAATGCTGGTTTTCTGAAGTTTCCATTTATTTTATCATTACCTAGTGATTCATTAGTGTTTAGATTTAACTAAATTTCAAAGGAGTAAAAATGAAGTTACATAGTTCGGAAACACATTTCAGGAATTTATCGAACTAACTAACGAATGGTTAAACGTAGTTGAGAAAATGGCCATAAATAATTTAATTGATTTTACAACTGTTTGAATTAACTGGAAATGTCTTTTAAAACATTTCTGTGAAATTTAAAACGATATTTTTTCAGCAACACTATTTTAAAAATCTTATTAATACATTCAATTAATTATAGCACAGACATAGAATTGTTTATTATTAATTTTTATTTTCTTATAAAATATTTAATGCAATAATGTCCAATGTTTCGTTCGTCTGTACACTCTAGTACGTCGACCTATAGGTTGACACTCGCCTATGCAGTTTTCGGTAATCAGACGCCACCAAACCGACGGCTTAGTCGGCATTATTCCGTTCTATTTACATCAAATAATACATATTATATAACGGCCTTGAGTTTTCTATTGTATTTATGACTAATGTTAAATAAATTTACTTATTTGTGGCAGCCCTAACATGACTATTTTAGTAGTCTATACTAATATTATAAAGAGGAACGATTTGTATTATTGTATGTATTAGATTCATGCAAAAAGTACTGGGCTGATTATAAAAATTCTTTTACCATTATAAAGGTTATCTATCTGTGAGTAACATAGACTATATTCTGTATTATTTTTTAATTCACGCGGGTGAAGTCGTTAGCAACGGCTAGTACATTATAAAGTGTAGAATTACTAAGGGTTGAAACAATGATTATAGTATTAAATCTAAGGGTTGCGCCACTTTATACTTTGTTTAGGGCCCCATGTAATTGTAAAAGAAATCCATTTTCATATAATTACACGTTTGTAAATAAACTTTACTAAATGCTAATATCTGTAATAACTTAGACATTACTTAAACATAACTTAAGTATTAAATGTCAATAGCATGACTAATGCGGTTCGATAATGTTTAGTTAAGTTAACTATGCAAACTGGTTAACAACTGTATTGTATGTAACATCCTGTTTTAATTCGATTTACGATAAGCTGCAACTTAAACTTGAATACAGTTGAAGAATTAAATTCGCACCTCACTTAAGTGCGCGCACACCTTTGACTAAACTATACTTACTTGATTTTTAGTTGTGCAACTAAACAGTTGAATTGCTTGCGAAACAGACAATAGCACAACTGTTGTGCGAGAGTTTAGTCAAGGATGTAAGAATTGTATCCTATTATGTGCTCTAAGAATTTTGCACCTATGTACCTATGCAGTGAAATCTTTAAATCATACATAATATTATAAATGCGAAAGTTTAGATGGATATATGTTTGTTAGAATTTGTAGCCTAAACTGCTTAACGGATCTCCATGAAATTTGGCAAACACGTAGAGGATAGTCTGGAAGAATATATAGGTTACATACTTTTGTTTTTTTTTCTAATTCCACGCGGACAGAGTCGCGGTCAAAAGCTATTTTTATCTAAATCTATCGATGAAAATATTTGTAACCAACGCGTCTGCATTCATACGTTTAAATAAATATATTCCTAAAAAAAAGTTAATAATATATACGCTATTCTACACGCCTTTGAAATGTCGCATTCGTAGAAAAAATTTACAAGCCAAGGAAGGCTTGAACTCTAAAGGTCCCAAACGCATTCAAGATTCCGACGGGACGTGGCCCAAAGTCTTATCGTGCCCGAAAGTTCACTGCTCGCGTCCGTCCTGTTTTATTTTCCCAAAAGAAATGGCCCAAAGGCATTGCACTCCCCCCCTAGGTAAGGTGGGGGAGGGATGCGCGAGCGCCGAAGAATTCCACTGTCACTTTCCGAGCTTTCTTCCGCATCTAGCAGCCTTGGAGATTCGGGACAGCGGATGTGTGGAGTAGTTATTGTTGTAAATTGTTAATTATAGCTTTATGTCAAGATATTACTTACAAACTAGATAAAAGCAATTTTGTATTGTCAAAGTTTCTGACGACAGTATTAATAAATCCTAAATAGTGAACACTTGGTAATAGTTGCTTTAAGCATGTAAAAAAAAAGATTAATAAATTCTGTTATAAAGTTTAGAATTTTCTGTTCGCTTTAAAATGATATGTATTTCAACAACGCTGTTGAATTTTAACGCGTTACTTTTAAATTATTTTTTTGTAGTATGAAGTCTTCTCTACTCGAGTCTATGTCCTGTAGGAGTGAACGAACGAAATGGGCGAGATGGTTTTTGACTAATACTTTCACCGGGGTGAAGGGCCTGTGCTGAGGCCCTTGGCCCTGCCCAGGCCGATGCACTTATCTGCAGCGGCGCTGACACCTGGTGTCAAAGACCGGCCTAACACGAGTTTTGTGTATCATAGGATAAAGGAAAACCGGGTGAACGCATTGCTAGTTTAGTCATTCCTTTCGTTCATTACTTTGGTGAGTTTTATGTTAAACTAGTTGTTCCCGTGCGGTTTCATTCGTAAGAAATTTTAAAAATTCCATTTGCAAATTTCAAAATTCAAATGCACATGACAACAAAGCCTTTGCCATTGGTAACAATTAACGTTACTATGGCAATCTTGCTTTTTTGCTTCATACTGGCTTTTAGTTTCTGCTCCTTTCAATTTATTAACCCCAAATTAAATAGCGTGAAAATATATAGCTTATAGCGTCGTAACTAGAACTTATGAAAAAAAAAACTTTGATTGATGACATCCTACACAAAGGAGTGTGTACGTTTTATTATATTAGTATAGTTAAACAGACAAAGGAATTTACAAAAAAATTTTAAATAGACACTTTTAACCACGTTTTACACTTTGAACATCGAAAATTGGTTTATGGACGTCAAATTGGTTACATGTTTCACTAGACTCTTTTAACGACAGTCTTTTATTTGTAATAGCAAAAACAATTTCCATTTTTTAAATCATACTTCATACTAATATCATAAATGCGAAAGTTTATATAGATTGATGGATGGATGCTTGTTAGAGTTTGTAGCCTAAACTACTTAACGGATTTCGATGAAATTTGGTATAGATCTAGAGGATAGTCTGGAAGAACACATAGGCTACTCACTTTTGCTTTTTTTTAATTCAACGCCGACGGAATAGCGGACGAAAGCTAGTAGGAATATACTATTGATTTTGGATAAGTGTAGAGAGTTAAGTTAGAGGGCATCACAATGTCATAAGTCAAGGGCAATAAAATCCCATTGGCAAAGAAACGCTTAATAAAGCACGTACGATTAGCAAAATAATGTCACAAATTGAGGCTTCCAAGAAGGTTAATAAACTTTAATTAGAATAAAATTCCTTTATAACCTTTTCTACATTATTATTGAAGACTCATATTTTAACGAAGCAACTGGAAAGCGGTTATATTTCCATAATTCTTTCACCATTAAATTGCTACTTTATCCCTGAGCAACATAGGCTACATTAATCACTAGCTGTTGCTCGCGACTTCGTCCACGTGGTATAAAATATAACCTATATTACTCAGTGATAACGTAGCTTTTTAATGGTGAAAGAATATTTGAAATCGGCAAAGTAGTTTTTGAGTTATTTACATACAAAAATACAAATCTTTCCGCTTTATAACATTAGCATAGATAAGTATAAGTATATACGACATTAAAAAAAAATTACAGTCGACTGCATATATATAGACCTTTGTGCATTATCTTTATCCAGACTCTACATCTGTGCGAAGTTGGGACTGACCTCTAGTTAAGGTATCAAGAACTTTATTCAACGTTGCCTGTCTGTAGGGAAATAACGAAATAGTATCATGGAACTGGGAAATCTTGGCTAACAACCTATTAGAACACATTTAAATATATTTACATACTAGCAGTTCCCGTGCGGCTTCATCCGCATGTAATTATAAAAACTTTATTTTATTGTTTACATTTGTCAAATTCTCAATTGCAAATGTCAAAATTCAAATGCACAAATAAAAACGCTGGCAATTTTGCTTCTTTAACGTTGGCAGCTTGTAGTTTCCATAAACTTCATGTGGGAAAGGGAATGGTACCTTTTAGGAAAGGTTTTTCCAATTTATTTACCCCCTAAGTCTAATAGCATGAAAATATATAGCCTAAAGCGTGGCGTAAGTGTAGGGATTTTTTATAAAAAAAAGAATTATTCAAAAATATACTGTAATTGCTGACATCTTAGGCTACAGAGAAGTGTGTGTTTACGCTTTATTATAATAGTATAGATAATATAGATTAAATGCCAAAACAATTACAAAATATCATCATAACCTGATAAAAAAATAATAAATTCTTAACAAAAGTCACCGTTACATTTATCGCCTTTACAACAATTACTCAAAAACATTAACATACGGTAAAAAACAACAATAATTACACCTTTCTATACCCAATAAATACAGGACCAACACTTATTACACGCCTTTTATTACTCTTTGTACAATTATAGTCGTATTTATGAAAGTCTTGAATTTAAAAGTAGATCCCGTTATATTAATTCACGATGGCTGATAATAATTACTCAAAAATATCAACAGGTATTTCCAAAAGATACGAAAATAGATTATAATCGAGTTGGGCGAGTCAATTTAAACGCCGCCATGTTGGTTTTGCGCGGGAAATTAATGCGTGTATTGTGGGCGTTTCTATTGACCTTTTCCAATTTCATACAAGGGTTGACAGCGGAGCATAATATTTTGAAAAAATGTGTTCAAAGAATAGAAGTACTGCATTGTATTGTACTATCACTGTTCGACTCTCGTGTGAAAGAACAATGCCAGTATATTGAGATGTTATTATCGTCCCATCAACTGAAAATTAAATGACTGATAGAATAATTAACGCCTTTGTACATTTCAAAAAACCTACTAATTCTAGAGTACGTGGTCTATAAGATTCTTACAAAATGAACACAAATCATTATTGTTATTACTAGTATATGCCCGCGACTCTGTTCGCACGGAATTAAAAAGAATAACTTATTAAGTAGTCTATATGTTTTCTCCACACTATGTTCTACATCTGTGAGAGTGTGCGCATACGTAGAACTAAACTATCGCACAACTGTTTAGTCTCTCTTTGATTCATATGAGCTTATAAGGAGGTGCGTACACTACTTGATTTTTAGTTGTGCAGACTGCGAAACAATCGGCAATCGCACAACTGTTGTGCAATAGTTTAGTCAAAGGTGTGAGCCCGCTCTAACTAATTTCATCGAGATTGGTTAATAACGCCTTCTAACATTTTTCAATTAATTACGTTAACATTTGAATTACGTCTTTACATACTAAACAATTTTTTTTTCTCATCTAAATACTAAAGAACACATAATCGCGTCTTCTTTAACCTTCATTTGACCTTTGTATCCGATCTAACTTTAACTGTCATAATCCGTATACAAAAATCACCAACATACCGGAAACAAGTGAATCTTGAAATTAGTTCAAGCGATTTTGATCATTTGAACTATAGATAATCCTTTGCAATTAATATCTAAATCGCTTGGCTATTACCTGGTCTGCATTCGAGTGCGCTTCAATGTATCTACCGACGTGCACCTTACATACATTCTGTGGACATAGCCGCGGCTCACGATCTGTCCTTGCAATAACTCTCGTAATTGACGTTAGCCACCCAACGTGGATGCACACTGTAAAACCACGTAACTCTAATATTACAAAATTTATTTTAATCCTAATCTATACTTATATTATAAAGAGGAAAGATTTTTATTTTTGTATATATTGCTTATAAAAACTTCTGGACCGATTAAAAAAAATCTTGCACCAGTAGAAAGCTACGTTATCGCTGAGTAACATGGACTATATTTTTAAATGACGTGGACGAAGTCGCTAGCAACAACTAGTAAAACATAAAATTCTATCTGAAAAGATTAATAGCGAATAATTAAATGTAAAAAGAATAAATATTTTAATATTAGGTTATAGTTTTGTTATAAAATTAAAAAATAAACATTAGGCAAGTAAGATTATTTTTGTAACTAATTAATAATATTAACCATATAAAAACTGAATTTAATACTATTGTAAGTTTTCTGTCATTTACTCCTTTTTTTTCATATACTCAATTTTCGATATAATTTTAAATCCAACGATGTTATAAATTAAAAATTGCAAGTTACACATTTTCCATAAGAAGCACACTATCGATCCCGTCTCAATAACTCAATGGTCGCGTGCACTGACTGCACTATGATAATTTAATTGTAGTGCGTGTACTGAGATATAGTATCATAGATTAGGAAGAAATCAGCGACGTCTGAGACAACTGAATGAAACTGTTCAGAAGGTACGTATTACCTATTTAACATTATTGCTTAGGGTCTGTCCCACCAAATTGTAAATTGTCTGATAACAATGTGTAAAATTTGTGATGGAAATATCGGATTTTGTTCCCTTTTCTGACAGTGACGTCATTTTTAATTCATCTGAGACTATCAGTCAGTGATGGGACAAGCCTTTAATCTTATATTTCTTAACATTAACAATAATGTTTAATCACACACAACACAGTAATATTAAACTAAAATAAAACGGAATTCTTTAGATATTCCTTATCCTTTAAATAGAAATTATCAGCTGTGCTTTAGCTTACAATCTGTATATGCCTATATTTCTTCAACATTTCTAGGCTATGCATTTACCTACCAGTCATTAGAATTATGTATGCCTTGTTTTTGTTTTATTTTTTTTTAACTTTTATTGCAAGGATAAGGGATCTAATTTGGGTAATCGTTATTGGATGGAAAGAGGCAATCTTGTTGTACAAGGTGGATTTGATTATTCACTGTCAGCTAAACCTGATATACAAACATCAGAAGCAAGACTCAGAGTGTTTGCTTTGGCAAAATTAGAAAAGTGAGTAATACATTCAATATAAAAATATATTCAATAATGTGGATTATTCTCATGTTACCTTTTTGACGAACTTGTATATTATTTTATAAGCTGTGCTTTAATGTCTTAATATTTGTAATTTTTATGTATGGATTTTATACATGTACTGTGCATTTAATAATGTTGAACCATACTTTAAAAGTTATAAAGCAGACATGGACTAACTACAAAAAGATTTTTGTGTCTATTTTATCTGGAGACCTTATATAGTCCTCACCCCTTTCCAATCTTTTTGTACAAAAAAGCAGAGGATGGGATGCATAAGTACTCCTCTGTCTGAGTATCCCTTTTTCTGTCTAAAGTAATGCATCTGCAAATGCAGATGTTCACGGGCAGTGGTGGCTTTGCTATTTTGGCTGACTCCGGTGGCCACTTGCTTGTTACACCTTATTCTGTAGAAAAAATTGTGATAATTATATGTTTCTTTATAATAAAATAGAACTATGAGCTTAGAGGTTAACTTAAATTGTGTTTCAGATATAACTTTCATAAAGCACATTGTGCGGAAGCATTGGAAGTAGCCGGAGAGAATCTAGAGAAGGCATTAGAAATACTCTTCCATAAATATTTTAAAATTGATTTTCAAGATAAACCACCCGATGTGCCTCCGAATTCAGAGTTATTAGATATGAGGAGAGATGAAAAAGATGTATTAGAATCCATCTATGAAACTAGCTTTAGAGCCAAAGAAAGTAATATTTGGTCTATTGAAGTAAATTTAGAGTATATAACAAGAATGTATCTTAAACAAAATCCAGATGTTGCAAAGAAGAAAGAAAATATAAATTATAATAATGTTAAAAAGAAAAAAGATTTATGTAAAATGTAT
>DVQH01002368.1:0-10186 GCA_018231625.1 Papilio phestus | reverse complement strand
GCAACTTTTCCCTTCCAAACCATCCTTTTTTCGATTCGAAAACTCTATCGGGACCTATCTTAAGACCGGAAAAAATCACCATTCAAACAAACTTCATTCTCAGTCAATCGCCACCAAAAGTTTTCCTAAAAACTCATTCCAAGTCTTTTTTCCCAAAGACCGAAAAGCGCAGCAAAATGTGAACATAGTGTTGGGCTACCCAGTGGAGAAAGCAGTTCCAAGCAATCGACCTGTCACCAATCGGCATCGGTGAGTGTCGATAAGAGGTGGCAAGGACGAGAATGGCCAACGCGCGCGCCAGCCAAGCCACCCAGTGCCAACACACTGATCGACTTGCCACGCACTCGCATTAGTCCAGATCAACGAGTGCTCCGTTGATTGCTGATGGCGTCTCTCTCTCTCTCTCTCGGCCAAGGTTACGTCTCACTTTACCGCTGAGCTCGATGTTGGCCAGTGGTGGGCCACGTGTGAGACCTGTCAATACGGTGAGATACAGTGAGCACGTACTCGAGGAAGCATAGTAAGTCGCACTTACACGTACTTGTTAGATGCTAAGGCCTAGTGCGCCAATCTGGACAAACATGCCGGTTTGGTTGGCTAGCGTCACTACCAGTTGCCTAGTACCACTTTGCATTTTTCTCTAATCAAATCAGGCTACTGTATTTGATCCAGATTAAGAATCTCTTTGAAGGTGATCGAATGACTCGAAGGAGGTCAGATGGATGAGCGAATGACGTAAAACCACTTGCGCGCCCTCACACCAGGCTCAGAGAACAAAGCGCACAATTCTAGCACAACGTAACGCAACGAGTGGGTCCTCGTGCACTTTTGATTAAGCTGGTGGCACTTATCGGACCAGGGGTTAGCAATGCAGGCCAACGATACCTGCGCGTGATTGGCAACCAGGCGAGTAAGAGATAATGAATCCGACCAGCGCCACAATGACGCGTTTCTGTACACGACTCTACAAGGCACCATTACATCAGCTCACCAACGATTAATTTCAATTTATTACAAATCAATATTTAAAATTTATAATTGATAAGAATTTGTTGTTAATCCATATAATTAGATTTAGCAATGATTACAAATATAGAGAGACCAAGTCTCCCCCCTATAGAAGTGAAACCCTAGACGTCAAAATATCATGCAAGTAAAAAACAGTAGAGGACGGCCAAGTTAATTGGAAAAATAAGACATGTAAGCCCACTGTCCTCTTGCTGCAGATTTGAGAAAGGCTGGTTGTTGGCGGTGTTCGTTTAGCTTGCCTTTTCACTTGTGATGTGGCTTGAGCTAGCGCGTGCACTAGGTGACTGCGATCTGTGTCAAGGTAAAGTGTTATATGATCAATTACGAGCAACAGCACTGGCCGGCCCACTGAACAAGACGCCATCCAGAGCCAGGCTGCACATTCACGCGCACGGGAGAATGTGAAGAGTCAATCTAATCAGAGAAACAGGGGAAAAGAGAAGACGAGGGCGAGCGACAACAATGGGCCACAAGACGGCCAAAGTGCCAGAACTGAGTGACTGGACATTACCATTGAAGCGTTATTAAGCTAACAAGCGAACCAGAGTTCGAGAATACAAGGAGGACATTGCTCACCCTGCTACCTCCTACCCTCTCCATTCGACCCACTCTCGCCAGTGGAAGTACCAGTGTTAACCAGGAATAATCAATGAGAATTATAAGAAGAAAACGCGATGAGATTTATTGGGAACAATCAATGAAATCCACCGAGTCTGTTTGTGAGGGGTTGAAACACGGGACATGCATCGACAGGTGGGCGTAATGAAAATGGCGATATCACTGGACTGCAGCTCACTTCGAGTGTCTCTGACTTGCACACTGTCGGGCTAGTGTGAATCAATGTATGGTAGACTACTGCTGCGTCTGAGTTCGGGATTGGGAAGTTCGAGGTGATCATGATGAGTGTGATGAAAGTGTGTCGATTCGTCGTGTTCATGTCGAGAGGCGTGTCCCGTGGCCGGATGTCTGGGCACAGAGCCCACTAGTCCAGGCAGAAGCCAGAAGGCGTATTTTGTCGCCCATTAGTGGATCTGATGGAGAGTCACCAAGTCTGCAGAAAGATTGGAGCTGCTGGGTTGCAGCTTGCAGGATTGAAACAGACCCTATCTACATAGCACCGAAGCCGCCTTGCAAGTGACTTTCCATCTGCAATCCCTTTTCTATCTCGGAATCGACGCTCTCGGGAGGTACGCCGACCGTAGTGAGCAAGCTTTTGAGAACATTGAGTTCTTTGCACAAAGAGTCAACCTTTTTTCGAAGTTGGTCATTTTCTCGAGCCAACTCTGAAACTTTCTTCTCTGTCTCGCGACTTCGAATCTTGGCTTTTTCTCGACTCTTGCGTACCGCGATATTGTTGCGCTCACGGCGCTTCTTGTATTCGTCAGATCCTTTGTCGACATTTTTCTTGCTTGAATGTTTGTGGCGGCTACCTGAGCTTCGGCCCTGAGAGACTGAAGCCGCAGCTGCTACCGCGCCTAGACTGAAAGGTAAGTGTCGAAGCACGGCACTGGGCTCGTTGGCTTCGCCTCGGTTGTTACCAACCCTAGAGTCATTGCCGTAATTGGAAGCAAATGGACCCGTGTACACAGCATTCTGACTACAATTGCTTGAGAAATCAACCTCGGAATCGAGCGGTTCTTGTTTGACTGACGAACTAGCTTCGAGACCGTAGCGATCGGTGCCAAGCTGAGGCTGCTGAGGCATTTGTGAGTGATGCTGCGATGGATGCGGCTGGTAAGAAGAGGAAGTGTAGTGAGAGGAATGCGACGACAGGCCCTGGCTCTGAGGCACTGTGGAAGCTGCGTTGCTGTGAAGCTGGTGACGATTGCTGCTGCCCAGTTGACCCTTCTCCGCTGCGGCGACGTTGATCAACGTGGAGAAGATGGAAACTGACTCCTCGAGCGAGACTCCGCTTCCGGTGCTGCTGGTTGTACTGCTGCTGCTGCTACTGCTGGGAGTGCTAGTCGAGGTGTTATGGTTGTGGTTGTGGTTCTGACTGTGGTTGTTGGTGGTATTGTTGCTGTTGTTGTTGTTGTTGTTGTTGGGGGTGGTGGTGGTGGTGCCGTTGATCTCGTTGCTGCGAATGAATTGCTGAATGGACATGTGATCGAAGGTGAGCTCCGGAGTGTTGAGATCGGTGGGAATCACCTCCGACCCGTGCACTGGCCCGCCTGCGACGTGCGACAACGCCGGCGAGACGCACTTGGGGACGCGGTGGTGGTGGTGATGCGAGTGCTGGCTCGAGGCCTTCGAGACGAGGTCGAAAGAACTACTTAGTGGCGATGTCTGCTCATAAAAGTGCGAATCCATGCCAACCATCGAAACCGGACTGCATATTAGTGGCCACTCAGTGTCAAGCTCATATGAACGTTGATTCTTGTAGGACGCCGTGGTGACCAGAATGTGGAGGCGGCTGCAAGCTGAACGTACAGCAGCAGCAGCCTAACCCGGCAATCAACAAACAAAATGGGGCCCGGTCAGGACCCAAAGGGAAGATAGGTGTGGGAGAGCACAGGCTAAGCCAACACTAGAGGCACATTTTTTGCGGAATTCAATTATTTTGAGGAATTCGATTATTTTGTAAACTCGCGCACTCAAGAAGAGGTCGGGTCGAGCAAAGGGGCGTTGAAGGGAGTATGTTGAGCTGACGCAGCGTTGACGCAACGCTGAGCTGGGTCAGATTAAAAAGGGTTGCAACGGTCAACCGGTCAACGAGGTGAGCCACCGAACACCGGTGTGGCACAACAATACAAAGCGTTGGGCGCGAGAAGGGGTGAAAGCGAGAGTTGTGAACGCGGTGAGAGGAGAGAATCGATTGCCAGCGATGATTCAGGCACAGTCGCATAAATGAGAGGAGCGCTTGATGCGTACTGGAGTGCCACTCTTGCAGACTATCTCGACGACTGTGCTGACTCGATTTGATCGTCGTCGTTGTCGTGGTCGGAGCGCGCACCGATTGCTGCCAGCCTATGCAATGCGGGGCAACAGGAGAGCGCCAAAGCCACAAACGGTTTATTGTTGTGCTCCACCAAAAGCGTATTCACGGCACAACAACCGTGATGTGACGCTTGCTGCCTGCAAGGCTTGCCTCCTCGCTCCGACCGACATGGCGCCCGCCTCGCGCCTGCGCCCCAACTTTGCGGTGGAGTTGTCATCGGCCGGAGTCAAACGAGTAGTAACAAGTTTTGGCTAGTTTTGGCCACTCCACCGCAGTGTCCAAACTGCTCGGCGACGGCGATGTTTTAACCATAATAAGCCATAACTAGGAGGAAATAGAATCAAATTCAAATATACTTCTTGGTGGGTTGTTTTACAATGAAACGATTTTGAATCAACTTGGCATCAAAATATTCTTGAAGATAGAATTTGCTTCGTAACACATATAAATGTAGCTTGAATAACCGGACTGAGAAGGTTAAGGTTAGGAACAACAAGAACAAAACACACTTGAAATCTAGGAATAATGATGCTACTGGAGAGTACTCAGAAGGTTGAGTGTATTGAGTATAGAATGGTATTTAATAACCGGCTTTATCGATTCTCGAATTTATTCTTAGGTCAAGTAAAGTAATTAAATTAGGGTCTCTTCACGACTAATTTGAAAATTTCATTAACTCATTGACTCAGTTTGAATGCTTGATCTTTGCAGCGCCCGTCGAGGTCTATTACGTCTAGTCAGTCGATTTTTGACACCTTGAACCATATTGTTCTCACTCGACAGCAACCATTTTAAAGCGTTATCCTTTGAGGCATACAACACTAATCTTTCCGATCAATTCTAGTACCACAGCCAGTGATAGTTTAAATACACACACGTGATGCGCGCGCACACACGCGCGACATCCACCTAGAACCAGAATAAATCTTAATGTGCAACAACATAAAATTAAATTTGAAAAAAATTAACAATTGAATTAAATTTTAAAGGAGAAATAAATAGTTGGAATAATCTATCACGCGATTTTTGACCTTTCGAAGAGCGCGTCGCTCAGCGGAGGTTACAGGTCCTAGTCTTTTGATTCGAATGGATCTCAGTGGTTTTGAGAGAAGAGTGGCGAACGGAAAGTTCCAGTACGGACGGGCGGCAACACCAGCACTAACTAGAAAGCACCACTAGCGGCACTGTACCACTACACCGCCGACCAGGCACTTATCTTACCGAGCCCTGCCTCCTTCTCTGCAGCCTGTCCAGTGGATTTCCATGGGCTGCGTGTTTCCACTGTCGCACTCTGGTGCGTGAGTGTGTTGGCGCTACGGCTGACCTTGGGCCGATCCAGGCGGGCTGGGCAACCAACACTATCAACTATTTTAAGCTCACATCGGAGAGCACAACACTTGCGACAAACAATAACACATTAAGTTGACTGTCTAAGTTCTCCTATGGTCGGCTATAGACCCTTAATTATTTGTGTTATTATCTTGAACAAATAAAAATTTCAAATCGGAAAATAAGACAAACAAGTAATGGAATGAAAGGAGTGCTTAGCTTGTTCTTTTCGCAAATGTTGGGCTCTCCATCGATGCCAGCCGATCGACGATCAAACTTTGACCTAGACTCGTGCGCTTTCGGATAAGGTTAACTCAATGCAATGGCCGCGAAGGAATCACTGGCCAGAAGTAAAGTGATAATTGGCTCACTACTACACACTGTGGCTCAAGACTCAAGCGGGCGCGGGATACACTTCTGCCTCCCTCCTCCTTTGGCCTGTCTCTCCTACCAAGACGCACCACTGCCGCTAGAAGACGAGTCAAGTGAGTGGTGACACTGCCATCCTAACATTATAGAAACATTGTTAACTGTCGAGATGGCGAGGGGTGACTTGAGCAGGAGTCATGTGAAAAGCGATAAATCTTATGCGAAAGGGTTAGGTGCGCAGAGGGTAAGAGTGAGTCAGCGAGAGCAGTCCAACTTAGTGATAAGTGCTATGACCGTGACACCTGGTGGTCGGGAGATGCGCGATGCCACTTGCTATGCCTCGACTCTAGATCGACCACTGGCCCGATTGCAGAGGTGAGTAGCCATTATCGAGGGCTCAACTCAATGCATTGCAACCAGGCACCGACACCGATTGCGCTCGATTGCAAGCCACGAGTGAGGACAAGTAAGTCTCAATGGCTGAGTCGATTAATTAGTCTGAAGTCACTTGGATGAACTCTGTCCAGACGACACCAGACAGTAGACACATGATCAAACAGCACGATCGTAGTGACAGTGATGCTCATCCCGTGCCACTCACACATCAAATATATAGCAGCACCGACCAGTGATCGATGCACTGTGTCACTGGAGGGCTAGCAAGGATTACAATGTACCCACTACGATAGTCTCACTTGATTTTTTACATAAAGTATAACCCCTCAAGAGTTATTTTTTACTTGGCAAGAAGTAAAACTTGATCAGAAAAACTCGTCAAAGTGATCCATTCAATAACTTCGAATCAGACAACCACAAACTTGTGTGTAATTTTTCTATCAATCTCGACTTTAGTTTACATGTCCTTACGAGGGAGTAACGGGAGTAAAAGCGGGATAGTGTGCTAGTTTATTGAGCTAAGTAACAACGTGACCGCAATGCTGCATCTACAAGACAAAAAAGTGACCAGTGTTGAGCAAAGAGTGTGCGCCAGACAGTGAACTCGGTGACAGCTTCCCACCCAGTCGTCCATTGTCGTTCAAGTCAGCAACAAACCAAGCTAGCCAACCTCGCAATCCACAGAGCGCGCCTCGAGTTTTATGGGATTTTTGACTTCTTAGCTTGCAAATCGAGAGTGTCACTTCTTCGCACTTGACACTGGCTTGCCACAATGAAATCACTCCCAGTTCACGCTGTCCGGTGCACAATGCACCCAGTCAATGCGAGCTAGCTCATAGAAGACACAATAGAAAAAAAAATAAAAAGATAACTAGCTCAAATTATTTACTTTATATCAGCAATTAAACACTTATCAACACCTGCTCTATGCTAACTTAAAAAGCAAATTCTTTCTAATAATCCAACAATCAATCAAGTGTATTGCAACAAAATGAATTACATGTATATAAAACTAACAAAATAATATTGAAGACTTTTTTTAAATAAAATTTCGATATCCAATCAAGTAATCATTTTTATGCGCGACAATATTCGCCGAGCCGAGCAAATCATTTATTTGATTCAAATGCTTCAAAACTAGTAAGCTGTAATCCTCAAAACCTAAAGCAAAGTAAATTTTTATGTGCTTTACATTTAAAATTGGACTTTTATTTGCACCAAGTTTGGATTTTGTAACAATTCCAGCTTTTTAAATTCTCCAAATGTTTTGATTTAGTCAATTCAATTTTAATTTTAAAAATTCAAAACTATTAACATTTTAAGTTTTCATCGTCCGAAAGGTTCTTAAATGGCTAAAGTTTAACTTGAACGTCCAAGCGACAAGTTTTGTACAAAAGTTTAGAGTCATCAGGATCGCTTCGTTCGTAAAAAACTAACATCTCATAAAACTGTAATAAATTATACAACGTTTATTTTTTATAGTTAACTTACACACAAAAAATTCTTGAAACAAAAGTATTTATAAAACAAATAATCTTGAATGGTCTTTAGTTTGATTTGTCAACTTTGATGTAATAAAGTAATTGTGTAATTTTGAACCAAGTACTGAAATAATCTAGTTAGCATCTTTTGATGATGTGAGTAAATTAGACCCCTGAGTGATGCCGACTGGGTCTGGGTGCCATCAATCTCTCGAGTTGATAGCTGCCATTAGTGACAATCAGTGCAAGAGAATTCAATGTGCAGATCGAGCTAGAATGAAAACGATCAAGCCTGTCGAAACACAAGAGCCAATGCAACTCGAGTAGTGGAACATGAGTGGAATGGTTGCCAGTAGGATTTGTCAGTAGGGCTTGTACTGGTCGCAATTAGCGATGCTAGGAGACAATAGCTGGCTGACGTGTGACGACATCATCATCTAATTGGCTTATCGACAGAAACTATTCGCCACTTTCTCTCTTGCAACTATTTTTAACTATATATAACAACAACACTTGTACTAGTGTTTCAAAAGGCCTACTGAGATTAAAAAGTCTCGAGTGCTACAAATACCGATCACTGTGCGATATATCAAGCTGATTGAAGCAAAGTTTTTTAAAGCACTTGTTAGTGTATCATTTTTTTGCTATATATTAATTACAAGTGGTCACTTTCCAGAAGTGCCTTTTGTCAAATGAAGTTTAAGAAAGATGACAGCCACAAAGAGAAGGTGGTGCGATCGAAGGTGTCCCATGAATCGATGAGACTCATGCGCAGCTAAAACGTGACAGAACTGAGCAGTACATTCCGGTTAGAATCCGGCTCGTACACGATCTACTATTACTTGGAAGCGGGCTCTTTTTCTGCTTGCCAGTGAGACTAGGGGTAGAGCAGCTAGCGCTGGGGAGAGGGCGGCTGTGCTAGGCACGGTGTACGCCGTCTCAACCAGACACCAACCACTCTCCTAGTGGCGCACAGCAACTGTAGGTCTATCATTTAGTCTAGCTCACACGCCATTGGCGTACCGTCATGTCTTTTCAAATCTGTGCAAGTGCCGATTAGGATGGCTTACCGACACTAGCATCTGGGAAAGTCTTGAAGGAGAGGTGAAGGGTAAGCAGCAAATGTGGACAATTCCACTCGGTAAATTTTTGACACAACATTCGATTGGATTTTGCCTCGAGTACGCCTGATGGCGGCATTAGCGCCCAGTTGATAGGACCGAATCACATCGAGCGGATGTGCTCAGCGCCATGAAAAATAGTAATGTCCACCCAGTAGCCTAAGCGTGAGGGAGGGTGATCCGAGCCAAAACAGTGATGATTGTGATTGAATGCGTCACTGGTGATGGTGGGTGTCAGTCGGGTAAACGACTGGAGGCAATAACCCGAGATGTGAGCGAGCACCAAGGTACTACTCCTAAGTATTCCATGGTTCGTTCGATCGAACGACACATTTCGACATCAAACCAGCCATCGAGCGAGTTGCAGCAAATGCCACGGTAACTTTCCATCAACTCGACGCCACAGTCACAGCAGTTGTTGACGCCATTCGCTACCAGCAGGCCGGCCCATGACAGAAAATTCCACTGGCCACGCGTGCGTACAATACAGCCCAATCGAGACTAGCTCAAGTAATCGAAGGTGATCCGAGGTCATTGTGACGGGTTGTACATTAGAAAGCAGCCAGCAGCTAGTGGAATCACCCGATTAGGGATGCATGCTGGTCAAACCAGTGGCTCCACACATGCTGGTACTCATTCGTTGCTTCAAGACAAACACCGCGTCACACTATCAATAAATGCTTGTCAGCCAGAATCACAAGTAATGCAAACAAGAATCGTTAAATCACTTTGGGCGTGCACCAAACCGTGTGCCATAACTAGCTCTATAACTCAAAAATAAGTGAATAACAACTTACAAAGAAATTGGCAAGAAATTATAATCAACTAATTAAGTTGCTAAAACTAATCAAACTCTAAATTACAGTATTAAATTATCCATATAATGTACACAAACTCTCTTATTCTATAAATTTTACGTAAAATACAATCGTAAGGTGTTATGAAAATAGTTCCTAAACAACACGCACAATCTCAGAATGGTTTATAAATGCATTCGAAGACAAAATACAATCAAAAATTAGACACAATTTGGCACACTAGTGTCATCTAGCGTCAATATTTTTAAATGGATTTATAGGAAACTTGAAAAATTGGCATTTGTTTTAACACAAGAAAGGGTAAAGTATGTCAGAAGATAGAATGAGTAAAAATGGTATTTATAAATTAATTAATAGCCTCAAACACTTTTCATAAAACAATATAAATATCATTAACAATTACTCCTGCCATCTAGTGAATGAATCTTTAATTAAACATAAAGTTGATGTAATTTTATTTTAAAATTTGAAAAATTACAAATAACGTTTTTTAAACATTAAAAATTTTATAATAATTTATATAATGAGTTACGAGCCGTACGAGTAGATTGCTAGTTCACTGTACAAATGAAGATGTTATATATAAGCAGGCAGGTTGCCTGATGACATATGGCACTGAGTCATAGCTGACTTGGTGCCACTCATATAAAATTTTTTACAAGAGGGACGGCGCTAAAGCGCCGTCTGCCTCTTGTAAAAAACGGC
>DVQH01002367.1:0-10189 GCA_018231625.1 Papilio phestus | reverse complement strand
TGTGCGAAGATGTTAAAGCAGGCTCTACCACTGCTGACTCCTAGATCCTAGAACTAGGTAATATTCAATGGAGATTTATTATTGTTTCAGAAGTAGATATTAAAGTAAATTAACACAGCACAGACACAAATTTTAATTTGAAGTACATTTTATAGTTGAGTATCAAATATCACAAACCGCTACCGTTAACGCTATTCGGTGTGATGTGGTAATGGGCTTAGTTCACCGCGGTTGTCGATATTGGTAGAGGCATTTTCGGTCCATGTATCGATGGGTAGACTATTCGGTGTCCAATATCCAAGCTAAATTATAACTAGATAACTTGCACGTCCGAATTAATCTCGAAAAATCTAATCTATGAAATTAGGCTCAATCTCAAAACGTTTGTACCTTTTATAAAGTGTGTGCGAAATTGTTTTGTACAATGTTTGGAAACTAGACAAACACTTTGCTATTAAAATTAGCAAAATTTCAGCAATTTTAATACGTAATTTTAGAAATAATAAAGGTGTAATTGTGTGTAGGTATAAAATGTAACAAAACATATCGTAGATCTCGTTAAAATCAAGACGTCTTTGCCAGTGAAAGACTCTAAAGTTTTCGTCGCTTGAGATGAGATTTTATGAAGCGATGTAACGTTGACCGTGTGGCAGTGATCTAAAGAACTATGTCTCTTTGACGTTACTTCGCTGTGACATACGCTAGTGTGGGTGGCGCCTTATCTATGCAGAGCTATTAAATAAAATATAGTAAAGTCAAGTCTATATTATTATAATTTTAGCATTCCTGTATATTGTTATATGTGCAAAAGTGTTAAATAAAATAAATAAAATAAATAAAGTCATACTTACATACTGCACAGGTGATTGCGTCGCATACATGAAAAAAACATTGATTGATTAGTTGATATTGACAGACATACGAGGAACATCGATAAAAACGGTCTCCAATCAAAACATCCCAAATTATACATCGTGTACTGATGTCGACAAACAAAATGGAAATTAAATGATGTATTGACGACAGATTGCACTCATATTTTTAACGAATGTCAAATGCTTGACCACAATGCCAGCTATTTAAGTTTGGTAAGGGTTTATCTCCTTTTTAAACGTGAACCAAAAGTCATCTGTACTAACATTATATAGAGGAAAGATTTGTATTTTTGTATGTATTGAAATAATCCAAAAACATTAAGCGGATTTTAAAAATTCTTTCACCGTTAGAAAGTATTTTATCTGTGAGTAACATAGTCTATCTTTTTATTATTTTTTTATTTCACGCAGACGAAGTCGTGGACAACAGCTAGTACAATAATATAAACACTAAAAATCAAATACGAAATAGAGAAATAATAAAAAGAATCATCCGGAAACAATGACTCTAGTGGTTCGCATTGACTGATTAAGAGATTACCTAAACATGTCCGAAGTCGTGTATTTTTAACTAGAAACAGCATATCTCTATGTCGCGGGTTAAAAATGTAGTAACTTGTACGAAAACAATCGCTGTAGAGTTGGGATAGAATCCTTTGGATGTGTACTGTAACGAAAGTCTAACTCGAGCAACGTTTCCGGGTCACCCAGCCGCCGAATTTACTAATTTATCGCCGGCTAAGCTAATAAATTTAAAACAGGATTACGTGGTTCGCGCACAAAGCAAAGCTTTATAATTTGCCTGATATAAATCTCCTCTCCTTTGACTCTAACATTTGAGACTAATTTAAAACATGAGGGTAACGCCTACAAGTGGGTGTTACCGCGTCTTACTTGATTTTGCTAAAGTTCATACTCGCTTTTAACATCGTAAAATAGAGTCAAAAGGGGTTACATTATTGTATCATTTCCTACGTTAGGGGAATTGGGAAAATATTAAGAATATCTACAGTATAAATATAAAACTAACCGATAGACTAAATAATGCTAAACTTTAGTGAGCCATTTAATGACATCTTAATAACCACCGTAGTACATCGGATTTGACAGAAGTCAGGACGTTCGTTAAAACATCGGATCTTTAACTACATATAAGAGCGTGCGCAAACATGAAACAAAAGTATCTCACAACTGTTTAGTCTCTTTAATTTTTATGAGCTTATATGTAGGTGCGCACACTACTCGATTTTTAGTTATGCAACTAAACAGTGAATTCGCTGCGAAACAATCGACAAGCGATAATCACTGAACAGTTGTAGGGTAGTTTAGTGAAAGTTGTGGACGTTTTAAGTTAGAAAATTAGACTCATGGTCACCGTCACGTGGCGACGAAGCCGTTAATAGTAGTGGAACAACGCTAATCAATGTTATAGCACTGGCTCTCAGATGACAATATAAATCCATAATGTCAGACGGTTGCATTATTAACATCGATATAGTATACAAGAAATTCACAAACATTTCGTCTACTAGTTTTTTTAGTGTCAATAAAATAACACCACCTTCCGTCCACGTCGACGTGTGAATTGTTATAGGTCAATTTATATTATGCGTTTAAAAAGCAATGTTGTGTTTTCTGACCGGACTGGGATTCCTCACAAAGTGTTCGTTCATTTTACCGACTGATGCCAAAACGAATCTAATAGTACTAATGTAATTTCAGTTAACGCCCGCGTAGCGTAGCGTATATATTTTTTGTTTGTATCAACTAGTGATAAACTGTTACCCATACAAACACATCGATCCGAACTTTACAAGAGTAGATAGTGATGAATTACATTTTACTTAATAGATAATCGAAGTACATCATACTCACAGTAGCGAGAGAGAGAGAGAGAGCGAGAGAGAGAGAGAGATAATTATTTAGGAATATAAGGATGACGACTTCCAGCTCAATTCACAATTGTACGTGTCAAAACGTAACAAATAGTTTGAGGTGCGTATGATGCAATATCTATTATTTAACATCACTTTGGATCGTGTAAATGTGAACCCGGATTGTTTGAGGGCAGGCAACAACTGTACCGAGCGAGCACAAGGCATGTCCCGGTGTTCGACCGACATCCGCTACCGCGTCATATTGATTGCGTTTGCATGTACGTCAATTAGGGTCCGCGGAACGATGTGTCTTCGGCACGACTAATTATCGTCTTGTCATCTTGTATGTGTGTGTAATTATGCATATGAGCTAACACCGACTTTGATATATGTCAGATATATAATTGAGTAATTTCCTATTATTTCGCATATCATTAAATGTGATTACATGATAATACTTACGCCCTGATATTTGGCCATTGATGTGAAGCGCCCGGTGTAATTGAACCGAAAAAGAAACAAAAATGTGATTAATAAAAGTGTAGTTTGCTATTTCTCGGCAGAATATAGATATAGGTTTTCTACTGGAACTGGTAGTTCCTGATGTCGGCGCATATTAAAATGAATTTCTTTTCTTACCGTGAAGGGATCCTGTAACAAAAGAAAATACAACATTCACACATTTTTGAAGCAAATACAAAAAATCCTCTAGTATTCTTACAGTAAAATTAAGAGCTAAAAATTTATTCCTATACTAAGAATTGTCAATAAATTAAACATGTATGCTTTGCTTTCGAAACTAAAGGGCGCGAGTTATAACTAGTATAAACTATTGAATATACAACTTGACTATGTAAGGTTTAACAATTCCTGGCATTATGATAGAGTTTGGCAAAAAGGTCGGCAGCCATTAAAGCTTGCCTACATTCCCATAGCGTACTCGACGCGTATGTACCTCGATCGCCGAATCACAAGCTAAACTGTAAAAAAACGTTGAGCGAAGCGTCGGCTGCACATATTCCCATGGTCGGGAGACGATCCGACTACGTTTTAATACACCCATAATCGTCGAACGATCGGGGATCGTATGAAATATGTAATACAGCTAATAGGTCTCGCTGGGCAGCTTCCTCAGCGGTCGCGGCCAATTTTGCCTTTAATAATAACCTTAATACCCCAGCGATATGGCCATGCGTGTACAATGAGGATAGCTAATGATGCGACCGCCTCCGCCGTCGATAATTCACCCGTTTTGTGAATATGTTTGAATACTGTATTGGATTTTAGCGATTAGGTCGTTCGATAGTAACCCTTCGCCTTTATTTTTAAGACAAAACAATTTACAGTAAACGCTGCAGTTAAATTATATCATAAAAATGTTTAAAGTATAAAACATATTGACATGTTTTGAATTAGTTTTTAGAGCCTTTTAAGAGCAAATTTTGATTTACACCGTTGTTTAAAACATTACTATTATTAACATAAGTAACAGTTTTCTGATTCATTCAGTCTTCAGATTTTAATAAGGTAATTACAGTAACAATTCGAAACTCAACCATCCGTAACCAAAACTTTCATGACTTGTACAAACTATGAGAAAAGGGATTTTTTTTTTTTGTAAATTAATTATTACAAATAATTGATAACATTACGCTTAAGATTCGCCAGACAAAAAGAAACGTATAATTAATCACAATGTTGCAAGAGAGTCAACTCCGCACAATTAGTCATCGGGTGTCATTACGAGAGATGTGTTGGCCGTGTAAGTGATACGATGCCATGGCTATAAGTGTGGTGAATGAGGATTTCTAAAATAAGAGGCAATTTATTATCTAAAGCATTGCAGGCGGTGACGCAAACATTCGTCGACAGATATTAAGCGGTTAAACTACTGCATTAGAACGTACCGGGAACACGAGACTCGACTATACCCTCTAGCGAATACGATATTCGAAACTTTTCTATACATCAAAAAGTCAAATTGTGACATCTCGTACAAAAAACCAACACTAACAAAAAAATAACGCTTTCATAAATCGATTATAAAATCATTCATAAACATGACTTAAAATACGGTCACGGTACATCGATAATTAACGTATCGGTAACAAGTTGTGGATTGTCTCTAACATTGTGAATTTAATTGCAGGCCTGTTAGCGGCTCACCCCGTGGATGTGTCGTTAATAGAGCGTTGTCTCTTCATTTTGTTTGAACGTTCACTGACACTGTTATTTCGGAGCGGCTAATAAATTGCGCGATGACATGTGTCAGCTGCTCCAACGCCTCTGCACTCTTGCGTCGATGTCTCATTCCTCACGCTCTGCTCCTAAATTCTCTTATTTTATCAACGCTTCGTTCAATTTTCGTTTCGTTCCTTCGCAATTCTATTTGTTTGCGTTCGCATTATAGTTTCACTTGGGCTTAATTTACGTTTAGATTATTATTTTTATAAAC
This sequence comes from Papilio phestus, assembly GCA_018231625.1. Taxonomy (NCBI): domain Eukaryota; kingdom Metazoa; phylum Arthropoda; class Insecta; order Lepidoptera; family Papilionidae; genus Papilio; species Papilio phestus. The sequence goes on along the minus strand of DVQH01002367.1, from coordinate 4,982 downwards.
AACTGAATCCGTGGCATGCGTTGAAACGTTGCTAAAGGCCAAGAGTCTAAAGAATCAAAAAAAAGTCATATTGCAAGCATTTTTTTTACAGTCACCTTAACTTTGGATAGGCTCCAACCCCTCAGTTTATTTGTTAAAGTGAGCTGGTAAAGATGACTTTTTTTTTAATTTTACAGAAACACAGATTCATCAAAATCTGCTTAAGGAATTTTTAGGCGGCCAAATGAACAAACATTGACTCCTGTATATAGAAATAAAGATAAAGAACCGAGAAATATATTTCTCGCACATTCATACTTATTTCCGTAGCCAATGCATCATGTAGGACAAATTTTAATTCGTTTGATTGTAGTCCATCATTTGTCCCGTCGCTACCATATTTACCGTTTTATTAATGGATAGCGTGTTTCACAAACTTTAATGAATATTTTAAAAGCAAATGTAAACCTCGTTTAAACGTCGTTTCTTCAATTTATTGATACTAGTCTTAAGTTTGCAGGTGTATTGAAGTAATTACGTATTTCAATTTACACATATAAACAATAAAAGAGATGTCAGGTAATGTATAGGTAATTAATAAAAATTAAAAATGTAACGGAAAGGAATGACTTTGACTCGAATATTTTAATGACTTTCAGTAGCTCATAGAAATGAAATAAATGGAACAGTTGAAAAGCAATGAAGCGTTTAGCAGTCCGGTAAACCGCTGTAAGATTTATGCGGCGCACGGGGGAAATAGCTTTCAAGCAATGTTACTTATTTTGCTTTTATTTTCATATTTTTCGGAAAGAAAAAGTAACACTTAATTATTATTTTATACGAGTTTTACTTTAGTATGAAGTAAGAACTTTAGATTATCGATCTTTATTTCTTGAATAAATTGTTCAAACAATTCAACACGAGTTTAGAACCCTAAAAAGATCGAATAGAATAAATCAGTCATATATGTATTTCTTTTTACTATCGTTAATTACAGAAGGGCGTATATAAATAAAGAACGAGCGGCCATTGAGGCGGGCTGGAGGCGATCGCCGCGCCTCGACGTGTTGCGACAAGCAAATGCACTTATCTCACCGGGTCTTGAAAAACTGCCCCAGCCCGCTGTCGTCAGTTAGTTGTACCAACAACGCCCTATAACCGGAGTCAATGCCTCCAAACTTCACATTAATACAGCATTTGGATACCCAAACGTACAAAAAGTAAGTCACAATCGAGAGGACAGAGGAAACAATAAGAAATTCACTTTTGTCCTTGTTCTTTCCGTTATCGTTTCTTTTTGTCGTTAACGTTCAACGCCAGGATCGATGAATGAAAATTGAAATCCAACGAGTGTTTAGAATCGATCAAGAAATAATTAGCCTCGAGCAAATATATGATCCCGAGGCCTGCCCTTTCATAAACACGTCGGTAGCCGGACGATAAAAAATAAACAGAAGTCATTGAAGTATTATCGGTACAAATAAATTGTCCGACCGCGAATGAATATCAATAAATTGAAAATGTAAAAACATATCATCGATTATTGTAAACAGCTGGCGGGCATTTATGCAAAACCGCTCATTCATTGGGCCAATTCAACGGCGGTAGCGAAGGCCGATGAAATTTTAATTGAAACTTAGAACGAGATGCACACTTTATACTTGTCATAAACTTAACGCATTTTGCAAGAGAATTATTACTTTCGATCTTACTGTTGTTTGTTACATTCGAATACGCATTCTATTAAAATAATATTTTTTACTCTTAATTCTTTTCCATTTACATATTAAAAGGTCAAATTTAAATGTTAATATAAAATGTCTCTTATTTTCAAGAAAGCGAACTTATCAATTTACATAAATCCAAAACTTTCGCTCAACAAAGGCCTTATTAAAATCTTAAAGAGAACTTTAATTTGCGTTGACAGCCACATCATTAATCTTATTACAACGCAACCTCCCAACTTCTCTATTACAACAAAGCAACAGGAAAATACTCGGAAGTAAATAACTTCAAGATAAAATCAGAGCGCCCTTTTTTGGTACGCAGCTAAAAAGGTAATTTTGTAGTGTTAACAAATGTAGAAAATATTGTATCTGAAATTTCTAATTTATCGAAATGTAACATAGATTATGCACCTATAAACGCCGTAAATAACCAGTTTTATACGGTAATTTCATGATTCGATTTCATTTGATCTATTACATTTATTTCATCTTTAATTAATTGTGACCTTCAACACATCTCGAATATTGTTTTTCGAGTATGAATAGCCTTCAAACTGCTGGTGTACAAATAAAATAAATTGCCGGGAATTCCTTATGGTTATCGCAGATCCCGAATCTCCCTTGTCTTTGCATTTGGTTAAACAAATACTGGCCTCGTGGATCGGTGGGCAGATACTAATTAAAAACTATATAGGACCCGAGCCGTATATTATAATGACAGAGGCGCAGTGCTCTTGTGCATTCGACTCGCACGATTCGACCGTTTAACGTTTATACGAAGATCGATTTATTAATTAAATAGCATAGTTGATGAGTTAAAATAAACTATTTCGTAGACATTTCCGCCTGTTGGAAAGTACTCAAACTATCACACTAAAACCTAGATACAGGATTTCGAATCGGCCTACGCGAAACATAATAACAAAGACCCTTAAAAAGTTACAGAACAAGTTACTCCCTACTTCCAGTTTTTTTTTACATAAAATACAACAAAAAACGCTCCCAGTGTGTAAAGTTTTAAAATTGTAATTAACCTTTCACGGGGAAAATAAACAAAGTGCGTTGTTAAGTTAGGTTGTTAGACGCGAAAGCATTGAATTCGGCTGGAGTTTGCGTGGCTCGTTACAAAGCAGAAACCGAAGGCGGGCGTTAGTTAATCACTATCCGCATCTGTGATGAAGTGTTCTGCGCTTGTAATTACTTTGTGTGTTGATTTAAGCTTTATCACCGGGCCGGGAGGAGGGAACCGCGGCCTGCCCTCGCGTCGCTATATTGAATTTATCCCTCACCAGATAACTACGCACAATTACCTGACCGACGCCACGGAAACCTATTAAAATATGAGAGATAACATCGATTTTTAGTATAGACGAAGTGGGCCGTCCCTCGATACAAGAATCGGATGTCGGCTACTTCCAACCCGGCCGATATCTCGTTTATAATTTTCGTATTTACAATTGTTTCTAATGACGTATCGGACGGACGTTCAACTCGATATTGTATGTAATTATTTTTCGTATGCTTTCTCATTTTATTTGTAATTTGTTCTTTAATTGGCTTCTGATTATGAAGTGGTTGTAATATTTTTAATTATAATCTCGTTAGATACTGCGATGTTATCGAATGCCTCTTATTAATTCATGCGATGGGACGACTGTTTGTATTATCGTTCCAACACTAGCTACATTGATGGAGGATTTGATAATAGATTTGTATTTCTTTGTTTAGAGGCTTGAATGAAAAAATAAATCTATCTACTTATCATAGTGAACTAACCAAGTCTTCACTTACTACTTTTTTTTGTAATACATTACAATAAAACTGTGATTTTTTTAAACCCAATATCATACGCCACAGCTTGTAAAATAAAATCTTAGATTGCTTTAATCACATGAATGTTTATACTCTGAAAATAATATACTACTACCTAAATTATTTTCGTGAGGTATCATAGAAAAATTAACTTTATAAAAAATACAAAACTCACTCATAATTCAAACTGAAAAATGAAATATAACTTTTAGTTTACTAAAATTGAATTAAAAGTTTCATTAGCCCTCAGCGATTTTAGGTTACTTTAAAAAGGCGAAAAAGCCCCACAGAGCATTGCCAACGGGGTGAGGTTTAGGTAGCAAGCACATCTTCATAATTCCCTTTCAATTTCATTAATTAAAAGTTTCGCATGAAAAAGAGTAATCTTAGCGCGAGGGTTGTACCAAACTCAAGTTTCTTTGTATTTTATCCTATAAAGAGAAGATTTTCAGTAAAACAACGCTCAATCTGCAACAAAATATAAAAGTTTCACAATAACGTATACGCCTCGGGCGGCGAGATCATCAAAAACGGGATTTATTCCTCTTTCTAAAATTCACCCGTCTATTTACAGGGAAAATTATTACGAAGCGCGGTTTTCTAAAAGGAATTTGAGAGAGATAAAGTCAATTTGACCAACATTAAAATTTAATTATTTACATTAAATGCGAAATCCATAAAAAATGCAATAAATTGCAAGATTTATCATATTTAATATCATTCTAGAATATAAAAGTAAAAAATTAAGAATAGTTGTTATGCAGTATATTAATTAGTAAAGCAGATTCAGGACTTATGTATATAACAGGGCATATGTTGTAATTCAGCTTAATGCAATAGCAGTGTCTATGTGTACATATGTGTGGCGTAATGAGGCCGTTATGTGGCGCTCGAATTCGGTACTGCCGTGGGCGGGCGGTGTGGCACTTCGCTGCAAGCGGCCTCTCCCAATTAGCCTTAAAATAATGAACATGTTTTATATTTCCACCCGACTGCGGCGTGTACTCATCCCCGTTTGCCCCGGGAGGTCATGCGGTTGTAGCCCTCTCGCCCGTATCTTCGAGCGGGTAATATAATTACGTAGGGACACGTTGCCGAGTTGTGCTTAAAACGGCGGACGGTGCAAAGTTTTGTGTGTTAATGTGATACTCAATTGTTGAGTGGTTGTTACGTAATAATGTTTTGCGGTATCCGCGGTCATTCTGTTCTTCCCTCACTTATCAATTAGGGTAGGAATATCAAACTTTTAAAACATTTTGTGTTTGATAATGTCGTTGAACAAACTATATTAATATTTTTTTCTTGTGATGGACCTTAATTATAATATAAATGTTCTGTAATTATCAAGACCATCAATAGTCATATTTGACTATTTTATGAAAACATTAAAATATCCAAAATGAGACACATAAAAATATTTTAAAGAAAATTGCAAAAGTAAATAGAATTCAAATTAGAATTTAC